>QGMG01000177.1:0-46189 GCA_007825325.1 Lachnellula cervina | reverse complement strand
GTTGGAGGGGTTTGAGAGGGAGGCGGTGGTGATGAACGGGGCTCAAGTTGAAGAAGATGAGGGCGAGGTGGAAGTTGAAGAGATGGATGAAGTGCAGAGATATTTTGCGGCTTCACCATGAAATTTACAGTTCGAGGACAGTTGTATCTTTTAATCTTGGATATAAAAACGGAAACACAATTTACAGGCGGAAAGACTTCCTCTGAAAACTAATGATATCCATAAGGTGCCAAAAACAATATTCTTTATTCCAACAGAAAATCGATATCTTCATACTCGCCGTATGTTATACCGCCTGGCCGCTCGACCAAGTCCAAAACACATACTCCGCTCCAAACTCCAAATTCGACACAAGTCTTCTTCCCAATAAGCCGATAATTAGAATAACGCCTTCCTTCCTTCAGCCAGCAATTTTCGTCCCATCAATTCCCATTATTCTTGTCCAAGTCCGGCATACCATCCCCACTCTTACTATGATACTGCTTCCTCAGAAACTCCTCCACCTGCACATCATGATCCGGTCGATTCGGCGGCCCACGATTCTTGTTTTCATCCGTAGAGGGACCTTGTTCGAAAGCTGCTTGTTGTAATGTGCTTACGCCTGGAATGTAGGAACACACTATCTTGTCAACATGCAGTTCTCCAGATCCTCTCAGCTCCCAATTCCTCGGAGCTCAGCTTGAAATAGGGGATAGTGTACCTTTCTCAACCAAGCCTTCCCCACACACGTCCCCTCCCATCACAGCCTCGTTCAACTTATCCTTGTAATCCCCCTTCTTCGCCGTATTCCCATGCGCGTCTTTTGTGAAATTCCGCGTATCTTTGTCCGGATCATAGCCTGGTTTTTTCTCGTCTGAGGTGATTTTGGAGGTGATGGTGTTGTAGGTTGAGGAGGCGGTATTTTTGAGTTGTTCGGTGGTTGAGGGTTGGTGGGACATCTGGAAGGAGGTGGGGTTAGCTTTGGCGGGGTAATAGGAGAAAGGGGGAGGGGATGAAAATGGACCTTTGGGTTTGAGATTGTGGGGTTTGGGGATGGGGATGGGGAATTGTAGGGTTTTAGAAGGGATTGAGGAGTCTGAGATTTGGGTTGAATTGTAGTAACGGAGAAGTTTTGAAGAAAGAGAAGGAGGTTGCTTCCCCGGGTTTGGTGGGGCAATCAACGTCCCCCATATGACGTAGATTTTCAGGGGTCCACTTCACCATGTCCAAGCTTCTCACTTCTTAGCTCTGCCTGCTCTTACTCTTTCTCTATCAACATTATATGCAACGAACAAAGCAGCTTCAACATACAAGCGTAACTTAATTGCAACGGGCCTTTTCAGTCTTTAAGCCATGTCTCCTATGCCTGGAACTACCTCTGCCCCTTGACCCTTGGTAGTTGGGACAATAGTTATTAACAGGAGATTACGGTGAGATGATTAGTTATTGTACATATCTACGTACACGTATTACATTATTCTCCTCTCCTCATTTTTTCCTTCTTTCTTTTCCTAGAATATGAATGGCGATGGGCGGCATCACCTTTAGCACTAACTCTAGTCCTCCTTTTCCCCTTAGCACTCTCCGCCTTCTCTTCCGCAATATCTTCATCAACTTTCTCAAGAAGAGGACGAACGCATGCACGCCATTTCTTCTTCTCAGCCTAGAACGAAAATCAGAAATAGCACAAGAAATATCACCAAATCACATACCTCGTTATCTTCCAGAGTCGCCTCAACCAAACGCCTTCCAGCCCAACCAAAATCCCCTTTCCGAGTATAGCACGTGTGCCCACCAGAACAAAGTACACAGCGAAGGCCCTTCCCAGGGAGATCTCGGCAAGGGGCCTTTAACTGTCCCTGAAGAGCAGATTTGATACAACCAAGACACGGAATATCGCGAGGCGTTGCAACTATAGGAGGAGCCGCAGGTGCTATAGGTAGCGCTGGAGACGAAGCTATTATAATTTCAACCGAAGGAGAACCCTGGGAGCGGAAGCCGAGCGCCCGCGGGCCATTGCGAATAGAATTTGGACCCTATAACCCACAAACTGTTAATATATACAGTATGTATAACCAGCAAGATGGGATAATATACCGAGCCCAAGGGGAATCTCTTCGCCTTTTTCTTCTTTCTCTCCTTTTCAACTAGTGCTTTTAAGCCTTCTCTGATACTAGAGCGAACAGCTTCAGTAGGGATATCCGAATCATCACCTGAAGACTTTTCCCTCTTTTTCTCCCTTTCAACTAGTGTCTTCAAACCCTCCCTGATACTAGAATGGGCAGCTTCGGCACGGATATCTGAAGGCCTGTTCTTCTTTTTCTCTTTCTCCCTCTCAACTAGCGCTTTCAAGCCCTCCCTGAGACTAGAGCGCGCGGCTTCGGCGGGGATATCCGAATCATCACCCGAAGACTATATGCGGTGTCAGACACAATATTCACATTACTCTGTAATCACATACCTCGAAAAATTCATCTTCTTCTATCTGCTGGAGACGACGAGCAGCGGAGACAGGGAATCGCCGATCGGCGCTACTGCTACCGCTACTACTAGATTGTTCCTACCGACTAACGCGTTAGGTTTTTTTTTTGGCTTGTGTATAGTATGGTTATTTAGGGAGGGCATACACTGAGATAGCTATAAACATCATCGAAGGTAGATGCGGAGGGGGTTGGAGATTCGAGGGAGGGAGTAGGAGGCATTGGTATGATGGAGGAGAATAGGGAGGTGTGATGGGGAAAAGGGGAGGGGTTGTTTACACGACTTTGCTCCCTAAGATTTTAGCGGCTGCTGAGGTAAGCTGAGCTGTCACGGGATTTTTAATGTCACGAGTGTGGTGGTTTAGTACGAAGTAGTGGGATCTGCTTATGCTAGAGTAGGAGTGCTGTGTTATATTCTGTATGGTATTATGCGGAAGTCCCTAGGGCTTGAGGGCAAGGAAAGCTCAATGGACGACCACCGACTAAGCGGGCGGTAAAGGGGCGCTTACTCTACAAAAGCTATATCTAGGCACAAACCTGATTCGCGCTTTTGTTCATCGAAGCTAGTGTTAACTAAACAAACACCCAAACAAACACCCAAACAAAAGAGTAAACCCAAACCAAAAAACCCCCATTCAAGTCTCAACTCCCCCGAGCCCCGAGTCCCCCGAATATCCCGTCCCGTATACCTCGTATCCTCCCCCGGATATCTCCAACACCCGAGCTCCGGCCCGCACTTAGTGCAGAAAGGTGTCTACTATTAATACAGTACCACATCACTAATACAACTCTTCCTTCTTCCCTCCCTCCCCTCTGTTTCTTTATAGTTCTTATTCCTCTTATCCCTCATAAATTCCTTCATTCCATATCGATAGTTTCTTCTATGATTATTACTCGAGTACTACTTTATCAAAACTACCAAGCGGTATATATCAGTACCCCGGATATTAGGATATCAGTATATCAGAAGCGATATCAAAAATATACTATAGTCACGTTGCGAAAACCCCGCTAGTCTCATCATATTTTCACAGTATTCGAGAATCAGAGAGGAGTGAAGGAGTTTCAAATGCTCATATACTAGAAAATTGAAGGTGTGTTGTTTTGAGCACGAGGCTCCAGGGCAATATTAGGAATTCCGAGTTAGAAGTCTGTTTTTTTTTTCTCGCCAGAACTAGGAAGAGAAATTGGGATGAAGGGATAACTCTGCTAGGCTCCGAGTTACTTTTCAGAGAGGGATCTTAGGAGTAATACAAGCAAGCGGTTGGAGAATGCTACGGGGTTGGTTAAAGCAGAGAGACAGATTGTGCCGTCTTTTTGTGCTACTTCTGCGTGCTTTCTATGTAGGAAATCCACAACTGTGGAAGTTATAGCAAGTGCTTCGTTGTTTCGGGATGGTATTGTCGCCTGTTAATTCATGATTCAACTTGCGTGGACAACACGAGTGAGATAGTCTTGGTTGTCAGGAGCCGGAGCCTTTGACTTTTATTGTCTATCATGCATTCTCCGCGAATGCAGACTCTATGCCCAAATCACATTGCGTCTTTCTCTCTTTCTCTCTTTCTTTTACACATGACATGGCATGTAAAAAACCCTATTGGTACCAATGCCAGGAAGAAAAACAAGCCTTGAAAACAAAACCACCCAAGATTGCCGAGCGACTGTCGGTTTTTGTTGCCAGGTATTAGAAGCCTGAAGGTTGTGCAGGACGATGATGCTGCCGAAACGCCACGCTGATTGTATCTATGGAAAAAAGAAAATGTATCGCTACTGTGTCTGCTGTGTCGCTGCTGTGTGCGGAATATGTACAAAGAAGTCGGTTGAGAAAAGGTGGGTGGGTATCGTATTTCGAATCCGGGTAAGAAAGACAAAGCTTATCAGAGATAACAGCGAGTGAATGAATAGTGGCCGTAATCTAAGAGGCTATTAGCAGCTATTCAAGTACAATTGGTTCTGGGTATCTTACAAACAATTCCTCAGGAGATAGGAGCATTGGTTGATCCATGCTTCCCATACACCCCACTACCCGTGGCCTTGGATATCAAGACGGCCATGGTTGTCGCAACGGCAATGAAGATCATGATGCCAACGAGGATGATTATCTTCCTCTTGGTCTTATTCATATTGGCCCAACACGCACACTTGGAGCGCGCGAGCTTCTGCTCCCGACGCGTTCGCTTCTGTTGTGCCCGGCATGGATATGGGTCGACACCGCTCTTGCCTCTGTTTAAGGGATTTCTCGTGGCATTGCTTTGCGTCGTCAGAGGTGTCAGGCCCATCTCGAGGTCTGCTGTAGTGATGTTGGATTTCGAGTCCGCTGCCCGGTGGCTGGATAAGTCTGCTGAGTGCTTCATTGCGTATTCCTTCTCACTCGTGGAAGATGGTGTGGGAGTTAGGGAATGGTTGCTTTCGAATGATGGTTGACGGGCGGGTGAGGGACGTGTGATTGTAAGGACGTTGGTCGATGCCGTTGATTTCTCGTTTAACAAACTCATATTGGCGGCGGCTGTCGATGGTTCTTACTAGTGAATGTAGTTGATATTTGCCGCCTGTCCTCTGGATTTTGGATAAAGAGGAAGCTGCGATAGAGTAGTAGTTGAAGTCAATTCGTCTTTTGCGTCTGGCTGTCTCGACCCTGATAGACCTCCCAAAGATCCAATTGAGTTCCCCCTGATGAATACGTGACGCGGATACTACACTGAGCTGCTGATTTGTTTCGACCTGCAGAAAATCCTTTCTAATTTGGTTTTGATTGATTGATTGATTGTCGATTCGATTGCCCGATTAGCCTGCAACGAAAGAGCACAGCAACTCGATTCAACTCGGTGGAACGACAGCGTTTTGATACTGATATTGAAGGAAAGTCAAGAATGGAAAACAAATGCGCCGTTGTCGTCGTCGTCGTCGTCGTAGTCGCGGCGAGTTGGGTAAAAAGGAAGGAAGGAGGAGAAGACAATAAAAGCAGGCGATGTCGAAAGGTTGAGCACTGAGCAGTGGTGACGCTCAGCTGGACTGGAAGTGGAGTGACGCTTTCCCCCGGTGGCGCTGATTGGCCGATGCAAGCCAATCTCTCGCGGGATGTCTCAAGCGTTCGCCCCTTGCCTGTTCCTATTTTGTTTATGCAGGAACCTTGAGAATTTATTGCCTCGCTTCTACGGAGTAGAGTATGAAGTAATACCGGACCTACCTCCTAGATAACTTCTTGATTAGAATTTACTTGACTATGCAGTTGTGAGTGCAACTTGTAACAATTTCTTGAGCATACGTCGCTGGCACGCGTAAGTTTGTCTACGTCGTGAAACAATCAACAAGTCATTCCATGGCCCCTTTTCTCTTGTACCTCCACATCTTGCCCAGTATAGTTGCACAATCCCAGCGCTATCTTTGAGAGGCAAATTCGATAACTCAACGTCTTTCTGTACTTCATACCGCATGCAGTAGCATGACATGAATCGTATCATCGTATGGGCGAGAGCGCTCTGGCACCGTGTCGCTGGTTCTCTTGGCTGCGGCTGTTATTTGCTTAGATCAAGCCTAAGGTCTACTACGGTACTTAGATACCTAGCACTGGCTTTATCCCACATGATCTCATATGTCTAGGAATGATACGACAATTCTCCTTCCTGCCTCTATTCGATTCTCTTCCTCTCCTTCTAACAACTTTTTGCATCCATCCGTCCAGAAAGATTTACCCTCCCAGGCTTCTTCCCCTGAAATGAAGCTTCTGTGCCGTAGCTGCACATCTCATCTGCATCTGCACATCTGCACATCGTCCACTAAGCCGCTTACTGTCCGTAGTTAGGCTCTGCATGGAACCACCCAGCCTAACCCTACACGCTATAGCTTCGGGAAATTCGAATGGGGATCTGGAATCTAGATCTGCCTGAATGTTCCCCATGAACTGTCCCAAGACTTACAAAGATGGGGGATATTACGATAAAGACAGTGGCGGGGAAAGAGACTTCAGCTTGACCACCTGCTGCTGAGAAACTCGAGGTTGTGCTGCGAAAGAAAAGCCGGTACGGTATCGTATCGTATCGTATTCTTCAGGTTGTGGTCGGGATTTCAGGGCCCAGCCAGGCTCGTTATTCATGCATGCATCTTCCAAGTTCCAACCGGGCTATCTCCACTTTCCATGCGGGCGGGAGGGGAGGGAAGAGGGAACGGAAGTTACCCCTCGGACCCCTCCTGAGCTGAGTCTTCACAATAACAAGCTTTCATAGTCCCCGAAAACTACCGTATTTATTGATTTGAACTCTAGCAAAATGACAAGGTAGATATTTAACACTACATACGAGTAACTCTATTCGAAGAATTACGACAGCACAGCATGGTGGAATTTTGTACAGACGGGAGGATGCATCGTCGCCACCGATACGTAACGGGTCTGCTCATTCACGATCAGGAGGATGAATCTCCATCGGTCAAAGCCGTACATACGGAGTAGCATGGCATGAAAGCGCGCACGCGCAGGATCGGATAAAAGATAAGGGATTTGGACCCTTGAGAAGGGAAGGTATGCAAATCAAATAAAATAAATCTTACAGGTCATACTCTTACTCCGTGCGACGGAAAATTTATTTGAGCCCTGGTTTTTTTTTACAGTGAGGATTTACGGTGATAATTGAGTGATCTGCTACCTATGTCTTAATACTATTCCTACCCATCTAATTAGTCAAACAAGGTGTGCACTGTTCAATACCGATCATTTAAACCTAAATCGGGAATCAAATTACTTTCGGTCGCACGGAATAAAATCCGATGTAGATTAATCCTGCTAGTCCTTTTCACAGCCCCTGAAATCGCAAAAGTATACCCCTTAGTTCATGTCACGTGTTGTTGAAAAGGGTGCAATATACGTGTACGGTGTATGTATTTTCATACGAGGTTATCGACACAAGATTTTCTCCAAAACACCTTCTAACCTCTCCTCCAAATCCCCCTCCTGATCCTTGACCCTCCATGCTACAAACCCATCCGGTCTGACGAGCAGTGCACCGTGGGCTCCAATACCAGCAGCGTATTCCCACCTCCTTTTCGGATCCGAGATGTCGCCAGTAGGTCCAACGCGGTACGCTTCCAAACCAACACCCATCTTCTCCGCAACATCAGAAGCAGCCTGACACCAAGGCTTGCCCTGCGATCCCGTGAGCAGCAAGAACCTCTTCCCGCACAGATCAAGCGTCGAAACCCGTTCTCCCGCTGAATCCTGCACCCAGACGTGCGGCACCCGCGTCCCGGGTTTCCCATTAATCCCCAATACCAATGACTGGACAGACCACGGCACGTTCCACCAACTCATCCACCCTGGCGCTTCTTCATCCTTGATTACTGCTGGGGAATCGGTGTACTGATACCCGAATCCAGTGATCATCGGCACCCGTCTTGCCATGTTCCACGCCCACGTCAACTTTCCGCGCTTCATATCCGGTAGTCCATACTCATCAGCCAATTCCCCCGATTCCTTCGCAACGAAACGTCCCACGGGTAGCCTCTCGCTCTCGTAACTGTCAAGCAATCTAGGACTTGCTTGGCCGGCGAGAACGGACGCGAGTTTCCATGATAGGTCAAAGACGTCTGCGATTCCCGTCGTGGCGCCCTGGCCTGCGTAAGGCGTTGTTTGGTGCGCGGCGTCACCGGCAAGGAAAATTCGGCCGGATTGCATTGACTGGGCGGCGACGTCGGATGGTTGCCAGGGCATCATGCTCTTGATCTCTATTTCCAAATCTTGGATTCCTATCGCGAGACGCAGGAGTTCTTCAACGCGTTCCGTGGTATAGGCTTCAGCTTTCTCCTTGTCGGGATCGTAGCACAAGTGGAAAACCCAGATATCGCTATTATTGATCGCGGTAAGCAAGCCGCGGAGTGAGGGCTGGACGATCGTACAGAGGCTTATTTCACGGCCTCGTACTAGTGCTGAGAGATCGGCGCGGAAGAGGATGTTGATAAGGTTTCCCAGGGCGCCTTTCCCCGTCGTTGCTATACCGAGCGCCTTGCGTATCGGACTGCTTGCTCCATCGGCCGCAATGAGATACCGAGCCCGAACCGTAGACACTAAATGCGGGGGATCTCGATCGCGTATCGTGACAGTCACGCCCAGTTCGTCCTGCTCGACGCTCTCACACTGCGTATTATACCGCAATTCCCCACCCCGCTCGCGCGCGGCTTTCGCGAGAACAGGCTCCATCATGTCCTGCGTACACCGCGCTCCCTCCGTCGGGCTCACTACACCTTCCAACCAGCCCGCCAAGGGCATTGCGCCCCTTTGGCCCTCCCCTTCTTCCCTCGTCATACTCTCCATGACTTCGACAAACGAAGTCCCCTTCACAATCCCCTTGCTGGGTGAAAGTGAAGCGCCTGCTTCGCGCACAGCACCATCGATGCCGATGGACCGGAAAATCTCCATGGCGCGCGTGTTGAGACCGCGGGCACGCGGGTGGCGGGAGGTAGTGGGGTGGCGCTCGATGAGCAGGTGTGGGATGGAGTGCGAGGAGAGGAAGAGGGAGGCGCTGAGACCAACAATTCCGCCTCCGATTATGAGGAGTGGTGTGGTAGTGATTTGGATGGGGGGTTCGGCCATGATGTGTGAGTGAGTGATTGAGCGGTGTCTTTCAGTAATTAATCAAAAAAGAAGTGAGGAGTAGAAGCCTTCAGGTACTGTAAGCTGGTGTTACTTTTGTCTCGATTGATGGATGGATAGATGTTGATTGTACTGGTCTAGTCATGCACAGGACATAAAATTACCAATACCAATATCAATACCAAAACAAGTACAGAGTATCTGTAGAAAATGATTGAACAGTAAAGGACACTTGTAAGGAATTACAAATCTGCAATCATATAGAGCACTTGACAAGCAAACAAATCAAGAGGCACTGGCCTTTTTATATCTGCAGACATAAGTGAGACGTCGTCATTACTACTGCCAACCGGAACTCAACTCGGAGGTGGAATCGGAGAATGTTTGCACGGGCGCCGAATCTTAGCCAGAAGTGTGACCCGATGGCCGATTTTGCTACCCTCACTCACCAGTCGTATGACTTGACTACCTACCCGGTATGCTGATGGTTCAAACTCCAGAGAGCCGCTTGCGCTTTTAGGAGCAAGGTAGGTAGCGAGGGTAGGTAGGTAGGTAGGTAGGGTCCTCAATCATGTTTGCAGAGAAAGAGGAAGAAAATCGTACCGAGTAATCCCAAATTCCGTTCCTACTCATACGCCAATCAATGGTCGCTGTCGCCCGCCGTAATATAAGGGTATATTAACTTGAAATACCCTTTGAAAGTGCGATGTGCAACAAAAACTTCATTGGTGGTGGGTGTGGGGCACGTCACTTGGCGGTCAATAAATGAGCTGGCTGCCTCGCCTCGCTCTCGCTGCTTCGACCGAGTAAAAATGTTACGGATGCGAGGTGTGCTTATGTTTTTCACCCTCTATAACTTCTTTAGTACTTGATAGAAACTAAAGCTTTAAAGATCTTAATAACTGTCGAAATGTACAAGTATATTTCAACGAGGACCTTACAAGGACCCTTCGCTAGGGCTGTAGCCATTCAGCGTAAGGTTTGTTTATTATTGTTTTACTAGGGGAGGTACAATACAGGGGGACCATAACATGCAAATGGTCCAGTAAGCCAGCTGACGCCTAGAGCCTCCTTTTCCACCCATGCGGGCACCCTTAGGTCCTAGGGATTCTCTTAAACCGAGGCAAAAAATCCTCCTAATTCCAGCATACAGCCTTACTATAGAGGACTTTAGCAGCCCCCTTAAGCAAAGGCGCCACCCTTAGCTATATACTGTAATAACCCCTCTAGACGTACCTTATATCGCTCCTCCTAGCTAATTTGATTTTTACAGTCGAGTGAGGATTTGGCTGTACACTAATGCTTAAAGAAAGAGGGTTAAGACTATTCTACTATAATTACTACCCACTTAATATAAGCCTTATATAACCTCTCTTCCTCTCTTATCCTCCTTAGCCTACGTCCCCTTCGCTCTATGTGTACATTTATATCCCCTTAGGTCCCACCCTAATAGCTTGTGAAAAATCCGTATAAATATAGTCCCCCACCTCCTTAAACCCGCGCACAGTATAAGCGTACATTATTGCTAGCTATTATCCCTTGTGATAGCGGACAGGTAGAATAGGGTGTTAATTAACTGCTAAGGTTATTATTGAAAGGTGTGTAGTCTTTAGGCGTAGAGCAATAAGGTCGTATATATAGGGATCGATTTGAGGAGGTGAGAGGTCGTTAATTTGATTGCAGAGCGGTGCGGCTCCATCGCGTTGTTGCTATTATGATGTTGTCCGGCTTAATCTAGGCTCTAGGAGAGTATTAGCAATAGCCTCACTCCTCAGGGCAGTGGCGACAGCGCTGAAGAAGCTGCCTGCGTTCCTAGAAGCACTGTAGTACTAGGAACACCCACCGCCCACAGGTTCGTAGAGGGCACCACGTACAGGTGTTGAGCATCGCCCTCCGCTGTAGCCATTCAGTTCTACAGTATAGGATTCTACGTTTTGTGGAGAATCCCCACCAAATAACAATTATTCAGGGTAGGGAGAGTACCACAGCCCCGTCGTCGAGCCACGACAACTAGTCAAATTGTGACCCATATTTCGTTCCCCAGCCCCACCATCATGACATAAACACCCCGCTATGCCCTTATAGATTCCACAGCAGCTTCCCACCCCACAATAGGCAGCAACAACCAGACGCTGAGTAGTATCGGTCATGTTGTCACACCGAGTGACAAAAGAATGTTTGTCTGGGTCCCCCTCGCAGAAGGTATCGCCTTTTACAACCAGAAAGTTAGATATATAACAACTCTAATACCCGTAAGGGATGGGCACTCTTACCACGATGTTTCATAGCGCAAGGAACCATCGCTGGCCTTTGCGCAGGTATTTCCTCATACTTCGTACAGGAGCCTACTGCTTTCGGAGCTGCGGTTGCTACGGCCGCGAAGGCTAGGACGATAGCAGATATATAATGCATCTTAATAGTAAAGATAGGTTTTGGTAGGTTGTTTGAAGATTGGTATGAGGGATGTGGGGTGTGGGGTGTGGGATTGAAAATGTTGCTGGCGGAGCTACCATAGTCTTGCTTATTGTTCTGGCTGGATTCGAGGACCTTTATATACCGGCACTTTGTACTTTGTGAACATGTATGAGCTCGTACTCCGTAGGTAATCTTAATTAAGGCCTTAAAACTCGCAGTTGGTATACTCGTACTCTGAACGTATCTAAGAATAGAGTGTAGCGTACGGAGCAGTCTCGCCGTCCGTTTGATTGGCGGGAAGAGCCGAGAAGAAGTCTGCGACTCTGCGGCCCCCGGGTTGGAAGATAAAGAGGAAGAGCTAAGAGGCTGCAGGCTAAAGTAGCAGTGTAAATCCTGATATTATATTGTGTATACCGGTAGTACCGCTTCGTAACAAGAATAAATAGGTATGCTTTAGTCTCTTGGGTTGATCGGTCGCAAAAGTTAATTCTAATTGTTTATATTTTCCCCCCTAAGTGCCTTCAGCTGGATCTTGTTTACTTCTCCCTCATGCTCTTATTGACTTGATTCTTGAAGGTTGATCCTCATTCCTCTCCGAGAATAATTGCCTCGCTAGGTTTGATTGCAATGCCATATCAATTGTCAATCCTCTACTATACTTGCTAGGAATCCTCCGAAAATCTCTAACAGCCAGTCTTCTTCACTGGATTCGTTTCCTACAGCCCTTCTCCAGAGACTCATTCCCTCTTGCAAATGCCTTCACGTAACATCACGCTCGGTCTTCTTCTTTGGGATCTGAGATCTCTCTCGCGTCTTGCGATCAATGTATCCTCTCCTTTCTTGAAACGAAGTTCCCTTCAACTTCATTGCCCTCCTGCTTGAATTTCTAACACAAATATCAGACTCGCAAGTCATTTATCATTCATTCACTTTCTCTACCAAGCGGCTCCTGTCTTCTCTCTCAAATCCATTCCCTCCACCTTACTATCAATATCAAGGTGCAGCCAACAGCTCAAGTTAGAAGTTACTTACTATGCCATTCCTCTCTTTCAGCATACCAGATCCTTTCCTAACTCAAGTCGTCAAATCCGCGATTTCACCTGTGAGAACAACTGAATTGCATTGTTGCATATTCATCTTCTACACTCGAATTTTCAATTTCCCATTCCCAAAATCATCCACTGCTAGTGAATCACTGGCAAGATCTTCATTCACTCCTACAAACCAAGTCCTCTAGTTGACCTTCCAGCAGACCCAACATGGCTCCTCGGAAGAAGAAAAGCCAACCACTTCCTCCTAGAGGAAAGGTAGATGGATACGCCAAAAAGCCAAACGATGTCCCAAAGAAAGCAGCCCCGGCCGCCGCCAACACCCGAGCTTCCCAAAAGCGTCCCTACGAAGCCGACGAAGAACAACAACCAAACCCCTACCCCATAAAACACGCAAACCCCCGCTTCAAACGCTCCTACAAGATCACCCGCGGCAGCCTCTGGCGCGAAGATCTCAAACCCGAAGACATCGAAGAACTGGCCAAGAAACTCCAGGAAGACTCTTCCAGCCACGCAACATGGGGTCACACCTTCCAAAACCCCATCGTGGGCAACAAGCGCAAGAGGGGAAAGCGGACGGCCGTACGACGCGGTGCAGACGGTCAAGGAATCATGTCCTACATCGAGATGCGCGACGACTTAATCGCAAGCACCCGCAAACCCATCATTCCCAACACCCTCGTCCGCACCCCGATCCTGCGCGTGCCCCTCGAAGTCCGCGAGCGCATCTATAGCTACCTCCTCCGATACCCGAAGCCCATCCTCCTGAAACCGGACTGGGCGACTCCAGAACGCAACATCTTCGTCTCCCACTCCGTCCTCCATGTCTGCAAGCAATTCGCACACGAGTGCTCCGCCTTCCTCTACTCCCAGAACACATTCCAAGCCCTGCTCCGCCCATCCACCGCCCGACAGCGCATATACGACGACACGCCCCTCCTGCGCACAACCTTCCACCATCTGTTTCGGCACGTGGTCCTGGATTTCGCAAGGGAGTGCTGGAACATCGACTGGTTTGAGAAAACAGCCGCCAGCCTGCAGATCCTCGTCGCCGCGAGCCCCTCCCTAGACTCCCTGACACTCCTTCTCTCGCCCAAGAAAGTAGGCCTGTCTACCACAGCGCTGGGTCTGCAACCCAACCCCATTGCCTTTGCGGACTTCCTGTGGGACGGAGGAGTGGTCATGCAGGCTATTTCAACGCTTTGCCCGAGAACGCTAAAGGTGGTGATTAAGAAAGGGGCGAGGAGGTTCGGCATCGAGGTTGATATGTGGGGTTTGAAGATGCTGATGCGTGGGCATTGGGCGGGCGTCAATGAGGTGGGGGCGCAAATGGCGGAGGATAGGGGGGTTATGGTGCGTGAGGAGTTGGGGGATTTGAGGGCCAGGTTTGAGGAGGTGTTTGAGGATGATGCGGTGGCGGTTGCGGTGGGAAGGTGTACTGTGCTTGGGGAGGAAGAAAATGCTGCGAAGGTACGCCTTGGTCTGTTGCCTCCGGAAAAGGAGGGTGGGAGTCTTGATGGAGGGAGTACAGCTTCTTTGACGAGTGCGCAGTCTTCACATGGAAGTGAGGCAATGATGGATGTGGGATCCCTACCCTCATCAGTAGGCTCCTCGAGCGCTTCAGACAAGGAGCAGGACGATGCTTGGACCTTTTGAAAGTATGGCGCTGGGTCGTTCGAGCACATTCGGTGTCTGTGTAAAGGGAGTCCGGTTTCACTGCGCGGTATCATTTATTCTTCTCTCCCCATGTAAGATCAGAGCAGCATCACGAGTCATCGGAACACGGAATTCACTCTTCTCTTTACACCTACATAAATAACCACATATACATAGCACATAGCACCAAATAAAATAACTTACCCTATTCATTCACCACCAATCCTCGCACCGGAACTGCTTTTCCTTACTTAGTATCTATGCAAGCAAGCAAAATTCGCCATTCACTACTCAGTAATGCTCGTTCATAAATACAACTACCGTAACTATCAAATCAGAGAACGCGTAATCCTCAACAAGCATATGTTTTCCTTCCTACTTACATGGCTCGAGTCGTGTATACACTCCGCATAAAAACAATAATAATAACTAAACATAAACGAACCATCATAAGCACTAGCCATATTCCTCAACACCACAACAATAAGCTCGTCTTCAATGAAGAAGAATGTTTATGTGTAATTAATGACTAGCTTGAAACGTGCACGATGGAGGGAGGAGAGGGTGTGTGAGATTGAGATGAGGTGTCTTAGAGTAAGTATTAGATAAATGACGTTGTAGAGATAAGTCCAATCGCGCTGTCAATATTTGAGTAGAGCAACAAATCAGGGAATCAGATGACTTCTATGCGAGTTGGATGGGGAATGGTATGTATGGCGGGTGAAATGAAACCCACGACCATCTACTAAATCTAAAACCAGATAGAACAGGAGAAGAGAAAAGCGCGAAAATCATTTTGGTGCTGAGCGATTGATACCGGTAGGAGACGGAAAACCATTCACAATTGGGAGGGGTGTTAAGAAATTGAGATATAAATGCCAAGATGAAAACGCAAGATCAGGCAGTGAAGATGCAGCTAATTTGATCGCCAGGTATACATTTCCTGATCTGAGGCATAGTCTCGTAGAGTGAAGTGATATATTGGTATATGTGAGGGTACAGACACATTACCCGGTTGACTCTCCTGTAATGGCTCGACTTCGCAATCCCCATACATCTTCTGCCGTAGATAGTAATTATTGGTAGTAGTAGTTATTCGACAGCCAACTACACAACTGCATTTCTGCTACCTTACCAAAGCAACTCTTTCCGCAAGCCCAAGCATATCATTCAAGGCCAGGCGCAACACTGAATCTGACCACTGACGTGTCCAAAGTTTCCGAATCCACCAAGACAATCTCGCCAGTCTCAGCAAATTTAGGAACCGCAATCAGCCGGACCATTTGTCCTTCGGGCCCCTCAATCATCGCAGTGTCGAATTGAGGCTGCGAGCCTACGAAGAACAGATGCGGACAGGTATTCATGACGAAAGGGTCGTCGTCTTGGAATGGATAGCTCCCTAGATATCGTTAGATTACATACCTTTGAATAGATAGATAAGGCTGCAAACTTACATAATGTATCCGGTGCAGTTGGCGCACAACACCGCCATCTACACATTGCCTCCATCATACCCAGTCTATCCTCACTCTCCACGTACTTAAACACATCATCGACATTTTGGCCACCAGTGCCCAACACCTTCCGGCCCTCGATCTCGCCATCCCAAGGATTGGTGACGGTGTCGAACCAACCCGCCTGTTTCTCCTCGCCTGCTGCAGGCGGCATGGCACCATATGCTCTTGCTTGCGGAAACATAGCAGCATGTATCGGTTGTTGAGGCAGACTGACATTCGCAGGATCCGTATAACCAGGAATCAACGTAACCGGCAAACTAGGCAGCAAAGTCGCAAGGAAGTTATCAAAATGCGCGGTAGGAGCAGGATTGTATGCGCTACTATCGTAACCGTATTTTTTATGGGCGTTCTTCTTCGTGTTGCCAATAGTATCATGGGAAACAGCGTCAGCATCTAAAGCGATCGAGTTACCCGCTATGATGAGTCTGCTAATCTGAGATACCGTCTCTTGGGTTACGGGATCGAGAGCTTCGCCGAGGAGGAATTCGGTGAGAAGGTTGAGTTCCAGGGAGTGGGAGGCATCTCTACCGGAGAAGCCGAGACCCGAGACAATGGCTATCTTCTTGCCATTGCTTACTGGCTCAGGCTTGTCCATGTCTTCGTCGTCATCGTCTTCATGTTTTGTTTTCTTGGAGGAGTCTGGAGAGGAGGTATGCCAGCGCTCGGGTTGAGGTGGCAGATCGGGTACTTTGATATCGACAACTTCGAAGTCTCCGTTCGCGTTCTCGGTGCCCATAACTGCTATGATACAGCCTGTAACAAGCATCTCATTTGACATTGCTGATCCAATCAATCGTAGCCGCCCGGACTCGTCTTCCAGCATTATAAGATCGTCTCCTGAGGGTGATAGGTATTTTTGGCGTGGAGGGGGGCTGAGATCCAATGCTGGTCCAATTAGTACCGCAAGATAAGTCCAGGTGCAAGAAATGCTCACATCCTTCGAGATATCATCCAGAATATTAGGTTTCAGCGGCATTTCCATGTATATCGTGCCAATTACCCAGCATAGCTTTCCCTGCCTAACATCAAGCACTCTGTCAACCCTCTCCACTGTCTCCCCCGCAATCTGGAAATCTTCCCACGCATCTGACGCAATCTTCTCCACGGCAGGCTTTAATTTCGTTAGGCGCAAGAAGTAAATGTCCGCAAATTGTTGCTGGTAATGCTTTTCCTTCTCCAGCGCGTATGTTTCGTGGGGTTTGTAGGAGGTGGACGCTCGCTCGAGGATTGCATAGGTTTGATCGCTACTAATTGTTAGCTACTGGATACTGAATAAGCAATGGGTATCTTACGAGGGCGCATGAAGGAGACTTCCTTCTTCCTCGAGGACTGCCATGTTGGTGGTTGTTACATGTAGTGCATAGGAGGTAGGAATTGTTCAAAGGCGTCAAACGCGTCGAGATTTCTCGGTTGCGAACCCCGCGCAATTTTCGTGTAAAGGGGAACATCACGTGAAACCGCCCCCTTTTCAATAACTGCATGCCAAATCCGGTACCGCAATGTATGTTCCCGGAGAATGAATCCATTATTTCATAAAACATAGCTTGCATAAATGAGTATTGTTTACGCAGGTCTCACCCCTCCACTGGTTGGAATGCAATACGTTTGTAAGTGTTCTACATTTTCATTCCAGTCCCATTCCGTTATCAATAGCCATCCCTCCAAGCCACCGTTAGTCTTCCTTCCCCGGTGTCAAGAGCACACTATACTATCGGTGTTCTCAAACAACAAGAAACCACACAACTTAGCACCAAAGTCTGAATTTGCGAGGACCGCACAATGACAGCCTTCAAATCTCTCGTCGGCATCCTCTTTGTCCTCATTTTTACTACCCTAGCATTAGCGCAAACAGAAACTCCCATCACCATAGACACAAACAGCACCTAGTACGCTCCACTCCTCCCCAATCTCCATTTCTCCTTTCTTCCCTACTGATCATAAGAAACGAGCAGTACAATGCCAACCCAGCCCTTACCCACACTATCCACCACCCACGCATCAACAACCAAAACTGTCGTCACATCATCCGGGGCAGTGGCGAGCTCCTCTGGAAAAGCTGGATCGTCTGGTGCAAATACTATGCTCGCGATTGATGGCTGGGTGGTTGCTGTTTCGAGTGTTTGCTTGATTGGGGGGATGGCTTTAGGTTTTGGGATCTGATATTGGACAAGGATGACGACGAGGAAAAGTAGCAAGAGAGGAGATGAAAAGGATTTGGGGTATCTGATTTGATAGGAGAATTGGATTGAGAACGACTTGCTAGGAAAAGGGAGATTGGAAGGAAGAGAAAGAGTTGGCGTTTTGGGTATCTGCTTTAAGGGGTAATCGTAATTTTGGATCTTTTTGGAATGGGAACAGAACGGAACAATAGAAATAATCAAGTAATGATAATAAGAGTTCACAGCTATAGCAGAAGATACTAGATCTTGAGGATTACGACAAATCATTAATTCCTAAAAATACGCTCAAAGTGGAGATACAACTAAGGCCTCTGATACCTCGCTCGAATCCAGAATAACTTTAACAACCCGCCCCGACTCATGGCTCGCCTTTAAAGTCTTCTCAACAAACCCTGGTAGCTTCGATAGCAAATCCTTATGATCATAGAGAATCTCCTTCAGCTTCCCAAGCTTTAACAACAACTCCACAGAGCTCGCGATTATTTGTATGTCAGGCCTATTAAACCGCAACTCCCCGTGAAGGTGAAGTCCCACACGTTCAATTCCATGAAAACATTTCCCTAAAGTCCGATTTATAGTTTGCATGTCACTAAAACAAGGCCCCCGGTTGAGTACTGTGCGACCAAATACCATGCCAGACTCGATTCGACGGATCAAGGCCATTTTATCAGGTGGTGTTCGTTGTTTGAAAAGTCGAATAGCGTGGACGTTTGGGTGGTGTGGCGAATGAAACCGGCCGTTGCCAACGATAAACGTGTTTTGAGAGAAGAAGACAATCGATGCTTCGGTGTTGATCTGCTTGCTCGTCCTAGAAAGATTCGCAAAGTCTTTGGGAGAGGATGTTTTGAAATTCTCGGGCATAAAAGCTTGTTTGCATACAACCGAATTGCGGCATTTGTGAGTAGACATTGGTGATGTTATTGGTACGGGATTTTCGTAAACCACGACAAGGCCATAAATCATGTCGCGCACTTCCAAGGGAAGGCTGGTGAAAGTAGCCATTGAGATCGGAGTTGCCACTAGCCTATACAAATCCATATTAGAATGATATCAAAAACATGGTCAACTTTCAATGGAGTTTTGGGTTTGCAATACCGTGTTGCGCACCGTTGCACCGACAGTCAGAGCCAGAAAAAAGGAATGTATTGGGGTGGCACCTCTGCGACACTTTCAACCAGTTGACAAGCGCCTTAACTTGTAACCGATCTGTCCAGAAGTAACGTGAAAATATCTTGCGCGTTCTCCTTCTGTTAAAAGCAGGAGGAAAAGCAGAGTTCAAGTGTGCGCGTATCCAGAAGAAGAGGCGAAAATGGATGTCAAACTAGCTGGGTCTCTGCTCAAACGAGAAGCAATTCACACTTTCTAAAGCTGTCACGTTGTCAGCCCCAAAACAGCAAGCCTCAAGTTAAGGTGCTAGCCAAGGCTTTGAAGCCTAGATTTACTCATACAACGAGAATGCACAGTCTAGGAGTCATTTCCTCTTTCGTCTTTTCTATCTCGGTTCCTTTTGTGCAAAACCAAACAAATATCAGTCGTCCTTCCCTTAAGTCTCAAGTATATTGAAATGCCGAGAATAGTTCCTCAGTGCCGGAGTTTTCCCCACACTCTGCAAGTATATATACCCACTCGCTTCATTGTTTTCTTGCAATTTACTTTCTGATATGATCCGCTGATGACCTTCCCAACTGTCCTGGCTCCCGTTACTATACACAGAGTTGCGCTGGTGAAGTGTGCGCTGGTGAAGTGTCTCAAAAGTAACAGTGTAGTCGATTGTCTTTTGGATCTTAAGACTTGGAAATTCTCCCAGTGGCTCCTTGGTGTCCACTGGGGGATTGTCGCTTTCTAGCTCGAACACCCGCGGCAGGGCAATTCCAGAAATATGACGTTTGAGGTATTGCGCTCGAGAAAATGCATACGATCCTCCGGGAAATCTTAAGAGGAAGGATTGTTCGACAGACGCAACTTCATAAGCTTCTCGGCCAGCAATCATAGTCCATAGGTCCTGTCGCCCGTTCACAACGCAAAGCTCTAGAGCTTTATAGTGGAATTCCTTCAAGGCGTTCCCACTTATCTTAGTAAATTGACTGACAACGTGTTTGTGACCTCCAGCAACAGCCTTGTATAGTGCTGATTCCCCATTCCAATCAGTGACACCAGGATTTGCCCCAGATCGCAAAAGGACTTGTATAGTTTGCTCCTCTCGTCCAAGCTGAGATGCATACATCAATGGAGTGATGCCGTCAAGTCCTTTGACATCAATGTCAGTTATACAATCGCACAAATGCTCCAGCCTCACATAATCTGCAATCTCAATAGCCACAAAAACCAAGCAGCCAAGCACCCAGTTTTTTGGTTCCTCGCTAATTGGTATAGCTAGCACAGTGAATACATGCCCAAGAAGTCTGTTCCGATAATTATGATACGTTGCCACATATTGAAGCATTGTGTCAAAGTCTCTGACAGTTACGGCATCCAGGCCTGGCAGAAACAATGCGGATCGTTCTACTGCATCAAATGCTTCCCCTCTTTGCAAACTATAGTGTTCTGGGATTTCAGTTATAGCTAAATCCGGTCCGAATTTACGATATATTGCCAGCATGGCAAGTTGAATGGACATGATCCTAGTATAATTAATCTTTTTAGCCCCGCACAGAAGAATCGAAAGGACGTCTAGATCGGTATCTTCTTCGATCCGGAACAAATATGCCCCCCAAAGAAGTAGTCTGCGAAAAGTATTTAGGGACTTGTGGGAAGTTATCTGGACCAGAACACTAGAGAATTGATCCACCAGCCATCCGGGGTTGACTGACTCAAGAAGTATAATTGTTGCCAATTGATGCTCGTTATTCTCGATGGCCCAGAGAAAACGTGATCTTCCCCTCATTGTGGATGTCTCTAAACGCGCCCCAGCAGCCACTAAAAGCCCATATTGGATGGGCGAAAGTTTGGTCCTGTTCATCATGAAGCTCGTAATAATTAACTTCTCCCTCTCGTTGTTTATGGTGTTCCCCAGGGGCTCCGCAATGCTCGACTCTTTCGGTATGTTTAGCCTTCTCTGATGATCCACTAGATCACTGTTCTCGGGTTTGGTCTCGTTTGCTAAAAGTGAACCAGCAGTAGGTAATAAGGCTCCACGCTCTAACAATAGCTCCACAATGTCCTTGTGTCCCTTGGACAGTGCAGCTTCCATAGGAGTGCGCCATTCGAACGGCCCTTCTTTGGTCCAATCAATTGATCCAATTTCATGTGTTGTTTCCAGTGTATCAAGAAATAGACAGTAGATGCGAGATATGTAAGGGGCAATAGGTCGAGCTGTACTTTTGAAGGCTATCCGCGTTACGGCAGCGGGGCTGGCAAAATCGACAGCTGCACTATGGATTGGCAGACCAGTAAGTAGGTCAACCATCGGAAGATGACCACGGTAGCAAGCCATGTATAATGGCGTTGGGCTCAAACAAAGCTGTGGATAATCGATCAGAGTTTCTTCGAGCGATACTAGTTCCGTCGAACTCAAGTGGTGGAAAGTTTCTACAAAAGTTTCTGCTCCGTAACCCAAAAGTAATCTGGCAATTGGAATATCGCCAAGAGAGGCGGCAACAGTCAAGGGTAGACCATATGGTGTATTGGATGTGCTGCATCGATTGCGAAGTAGAATCTCCACGACTGACGTATGACATGCTTGGATAGCGAGAATTAAAATAGGAATACCATGCAGGTCTTTGGCATCAAGGTCAACACCATGTTTCAGCAACATCTCCACAATCTCTCCATATCCGAGCCGAACTGCGGTGACTAAAGCCTCTGTCATTTCCGGCTCTTTGAATGTAATTTCCCTTGAGTAAAACATGTACTGGATACTACCAAGAAACAGGAGACATTCTATCTCTCTATAGTTTCCTTCTCCTGTGGCAGAGTTGATCATACGAAAGTAAGATGCTTTATCAGACATGTCTGAATCGATGCCATCACACGGATATTCTAATTCCGAAAGAGCTTTTACGAGAGGCAGGTAGCCAGTAGAGATGGCAGCATGCATCGTATATACGCGTCGCTCGTGGCGGGGGATATTGATAAAAAAGTCTCTGGTAATGGATGGTTGTGAGGAGTAGGCGGATTTCTTCTCCCTGTTATGGAAATAGTCAATAATAAGTAGGTTCCCGCTTGCTGCCGCTTCATAAATTAGATGCTCCACGAGGCCGATATAAACTTCTGGACCCCAGAAGTCACAATTCCGTATAACGTTGAGATGATCTTTCCGGCAAGCGTGCAAGAGCCTGGAATATAGCCAACCTAACTCTGGGTATTCAAGGGAGTATGAATCTTCTGGAAATCCCGAAATTTTCTCAAGCTCGGATTCAAGAATATAAAATGGCCCATCCTCTGGGATTTTGCTTTCCATGAACCATGTCCATGCCTTCTGGAAGAGGGCTGTAGGGTTGAATAGCTTGTGGTAAATCACCAATTCGAGTAGATATGAATGATTTGCCATCAAGGCCCAGCCTAGGAGACCGATGCTGCTGTTCATCCAGTTGGTGTTGTCGAAAGGTCCCCATGGCCTGAATTCGAATAGCAGCTGTTTGCTTGAAATCAGATCGAAGAACATCATATCCCGTCGGTTGGCACCGATATTTTTGGCTGTGCAGATTGATTATTAGCGCTACTTACTTGAACAAATATCGAAAGTTTTGTGAATAAAGACATTCTCTTAAAAGATACTATCAAGCCTCGAAAGCTTCCAGCCGCAGAACGTGGAAGAAATTGACTCTGAGGCAATTCTTACCCGAATCAAAGTAGACAGTATGCCACAACCAGTGCTTCCTGAGGTAGGAAAGAAACTCAAAGTCCGAGAAGCCAAACACCTTCGTTTTCCTGGGGAGATAGCGAGCGAGATCAATCTCTGCTGTAGCATCTTGATGCCGAATGGTTTTCCAGAATTCAAAGACCCCGCGAGCTGGGTTATCAGGAGATATTAAGGCGCCCTTACTGGCGATATTGTTCAGAGCAGTGATGTCCGTATTAACATTCTCCTTGTATCGAGTAAGCTGCGCATCGAAATTCGAGAAGCTCAAGTAAGCTACACAAAACTCTCCAGCCATGATGTTGGCTTCTTGAATTGTGAAGCAAAATAGGTTCTTGCTCGACTGAAGGAGGTATTGTTGCACGGTGTACTAGATATCAATTATGAGTAATTTCCGGAGACTTCCTAAACGACCAGGGTTTCGAAATACTCACGTGGGCTAGTTTTACAACCTGAGTATCACTATCAACGATGACCAGGTTGCCGCATGCTCGAACAAGTCGATTGAAATTTGTGACCACTCTGTCAGGATTCCACTCCTTGTCTTCTAATGTAAAGGCAATACCTTCGCGTAATTCTTCCACGTGGAGAGGTTGTCTTGCGCATACGATCCATTTAAACAGCCTTTTGACCATTTGTAATCTTTCGGCACCCTCTATCCTGCTTAAAAGTCGATCATAAGTCTCACTTAGGCTTCGGGGCAAGTTCTTCAACACGAGCTTGATGCCGGCATCGGATTCAGCTTCCGAGAGGTCTCGAAATTGAAATTCCACCCATAGAAACCTTGATTATGAATCAGCCCATGAAATACACAAGTGAGTGGCCGATGTTGACTTCTTGGAAGACATTACTCACATTCCTTTAGCACCTTTCACCAGCTCCTGCACAATGAGCTCCTCTAACGCTGGATCTCGAATGACTAAAGAGCCTTCTTTGATTCGAAGTCTAGTTGACGCTCGTACATAGCTGTCAATATCAAACTCTATAGCAGTAGGAGAAACAAGAACAGAATAAAACACCACGGTTGGCTTGATGCGAAGTAAGGATCCTAGCTCTTCTCGGCCGGTAATGAAAAGCTTGATCCCTACTGAAGCATTATTCAGTAGTTGTCTTAGACCGTTGCAAATCACCTTCTGGGACGATTCATTCGCTTCGTCGAGACCATCAATAACAATATAGAATTGCCTGGCATAAAGATTGACTGCTTTCTGTATGAGGTCTAGGGCCTTTGATTGGTCGGTAAGGCGCTCCCCATCATGGCCAGCTTGTTCAATATCGTCTGCGAGGGATTCAAAGGTTTCCATTCCTTCAAGACACTGTCGTGCCAAGGTGCCGAACACATTTGCGGGCTCAAGTGTCCGTTTGTCCGCGTAATCGCAATAATAGTAGAAGACAGGCCGAGAAGTATGCAACGAATCGATGACGCTTGATGCAATGACCGATTTTCCACACCCCGCTAAACTTGATCAGCATCACCCATGAATTGGTAGATTGAGACTTACGAATACCGAAACAGCATAACACGGAAGTAACATCTGGTGTTGCCCAACTCCGATACTCATCGCGTGCAGTCAGCCAGACGCCGGTGCCTTCATGTCTTGCCTCTCTCAATATTCGATGCCGGTGTTTACAATCAATGTTTGAAAGTCTGGATAGCAGCTTCTGCCGCCGTTCAGCAGCCCATAATAATAGTTGTGCATCTCTCTGTTCAGCCGCGTCGACCATGTGGCACATGCGTGCTTCCTCTTCGACATTATTCCGGTGTTGACGGAAGAGATTAATAGCTTCATCGAATTGATTGTCTGAAGACAAAGGCTTCAGTAACCTCCTAACAGACGAAGCCCTTTGCTCTCGGAGTGTGCGTTGAAACTTTGTACAGAGCACGATGATATCGAGGTACGCATTCGATAACGCTTGAGTAAGCCGCTGGTGTTTTTGTCGGTCATAGATGCGTCCATAGTCGCCTGGGTGCTGTCAGCATGCTTTGAAAGAAGGCTCGAAGGCTCGAAGGTACAGATATCTTTCGATGAGACCGATCCATGGAAGGCAAGAGCGATTCGCTTGTTTTTGTGGTTACATGGAGTAGCAGAAGCGAAAGAAAGGCCACTCACGGAATCTTGGTAGAATATCCCCAATTCGCTCTAACGTATCAACCATTCTATCATAAAACCTCCCATGAGCTCTCGCCATGACAAGCACAACCCTTATACTTCCCCAGATTGGTGCCAAATACAGCGGTGCGATATTCGAGAACGTATCCAGAGCCTTGCCATAATTTTCGATAGCTGAAACAAATGGGCCCAGCTTCCTGGTAGTCGCTCTAGTTTTGCTATTCTCGGCATCTTGACGATCGGCATTACTTGTGCTGTAATACAAGTTCTCGAGTGTTGCATTAAGAAAGAGCTCTCTTTCCTTGTCGTCGAGATCTGCGAGGAAGCGGGTCTTGGCGATCGTCCAAGGGTCGTTGTTTCCCAACGCGGGTGCGGGGCAAGACGAAGTCATGTTGGCGCGTTTTCTTCAAGCTTCGAGCAAGCAGTTAGATCAAACTTTCCATCGCGAGGGGATTTAAGAAAGGAAAACCTGGCAAGCCTTATACAATAGAGGAATAAGAGAAGCTGAGAGCCTCGTGATGTATTTAGCGCAAAGTCGCCTGCGGGTCAGCCTCGCCATGTAAGTACAAGGTTGAATTGATCGTCCAGTTGCATCTCAGGTAACACAGTACAGCCGTGTATTACTTCAAAGCATCGACAGGCTGCAATTGCGATATAGTTTGCCACTGTAAGTGGAACATGACACAGACCTATAGCTTTCACGGACTAAAACAAGCCGATTCTCTGTGAAGTGCTTCAAGTTATTCTTTGCTAGATTAATTAGTGAAGATACAAAGTGCTTAACGAAAGCTTGGTACGGGAGCACTTTCAACTTTGTCAAAAATGGCCCAAGCCCAAGATTGATTTCAGCGACCATACTTTAACGCCGCAATCCCTTCATCAAAACATATACAATATCCCTAAACAAAATACATCAACAATCTAGCAAACACAAACAAAACATATTGACAAAACACGACTGAAATCTAAGCCCGAATTCACAAAAAGCATGGTAAAAACAGCTTCAAGAAAACAAAACCTTGAACTGAACAACTTAGATAGAACGATAGCAAAAAGAAAGAGTATCCAAACACCCTCAGACCTAGAATCACTACCCCCTTCCATTCCCGATCAAAATTAAACAAAAAGCAACCAAGGTTCAAGCCTACATTAAAAACAAAGACCAATGAAAATAATATCCAGGGGAAATTTAGGAAAGAGAACTTCTTTCCACCCTACCAAGAAGGCCGAGACCTGTTTTCTAAACCACCAGAACATAAAATGTAAAGAAGAACTACACAACGTGACCACTGCGGGTCCCAGCAACAAGAGCTGAACGGAGAAGAATGAAAGGATTAGAATGACAGACGGGATTGGCGATAAAAGCCCCAGAACGAAATCTCGCTACAGTCATTCTGACTTCACGAGCTAATTAACGGGTAAACCCTGTTATGTATCAAATTACCTTCTCTAACTTGCTATACTATGCGCAAAGTCACTCAAACCCAACCACAGGGTTCATCTGTCCAATCTACAAACTCATAGTAACAGTCATACTATTTGAATGCACAAGCAGAACCGGCGGACACCCCTTACAGAGGACCTCCAAATCGCCCAAGTACCCCGCACAAGCCTCGGCACTCTGGCTCGTGCCCTCCACGGGACTCGGTAGCGTGGTGAACATAACGGCCGTCTCGTCGCTCTGTGACCGCATTAGCTCGTTGAGAATTAGGTGTTGAGCGCGGCAGGGTAGGTCGTTGAAGGAAAGGGGGAGCGCGGCGGTGCTGTAGGTGGAGCCGCGACGGGAAGATGAGCCACCGGTTTGAGGGTCGTTTTCGTTTTCGTGTTCATTTTCATTTTCGGGTGAGGAAGATCTGGAAGAGACTTCGGAGATGTGGTCGGGGAGTGTGGTGGTGGAGCGGTAAGCGGACGGTAGGCGTTGCCGCTTGTGTGGAGGAGGAGAGGGTGTGTCGGTGAACATAATGGATGGGCCGGGCCCGTCTTCGGTTGCAACTCGCGTTATCGGTACGGGTTTGCTTGAGAATTTGGGTGTGGAGGCATGGCGGGAGAGGGAGGGGCGGTCGGAGAGGACGGAGGAGGGGCGTTGAGGTTGGTTTGAGGTTGATGCTTCGGCTTTTGCTATAGCAGGTTTGTTGGATTCATGCGCAGATGTTGGTCTGCTGTCCGAGACGTCAGAACTCGCTTTTAGAGAGCTTGTGGGGTTTGAGACTGTTGCTGGTTTCCTGCTTGGTATCTCGGGTAGAGGGGGTATACTCGGGGCCGATGCGGTGGGTTGACGTCCAGGAGAAGTTTCACTCAGTCCGAGAGTTGTACTTGACTGGGTTGGCAGATGTCGTCTGTCCGGCCGCTCGGGAACTTTGACTTCTTTTTCTCCAGTTGACTTCTTCGATGGTGGAGGGCCCCGCATACTATCGCCATGGCTTCTCCTACGCACTAACCGGGTGAGGTTCGGTGACGCATCGTCCTCCGACTCGAAGTCATCTATATCTCCCTCACTTGCGGCACTCTCCCTGCCCTCACTTAGATTATCCAAATCATCATCTACAATGACCTCTGAATCAGTGCTCACACCGTCTGATTCGCCCTCGGAATCCTCGCTTGCGCTGCCCTGACTTGCATGCTGGCGGACAACGTCGGGTGACAAATTATGAGTTCGCATTCCAACTCTGACTCCCAATTTGGATATACCGCTCATAGTATGTCTCCTCTTTGACTTCCGCAATAACTTCCGAAGTCCGAGAAAACGCTCTACTCGTTCTCCCCGCGGACCCTGCTGGAAAGAAGACTCCGGCCACATTGACCCTGTCGTGAAAATGCTGGCCATGTCCGACAGATCTTCTGTTGCTGATAACTTGCCTCGGTTTCCACGGAACTTTTGGATTTCGTCCCACCATTCCTGCCCTCTCAAGCATTCTTCGACTTCAGTCTCATGTTCCTCGCCCGCACTCACCCCATTGACGATAATTTCATACGTGGGCAGGTTCCCCGAAGCTAACCAGAATACAAGAACTTCGGCTTCAATTCGTAGATTTTCAAGGAGAGATTGAACTCTACCTCGTTCTTCTTCAACATCTGATTCATATTCAACGAATACGGCTACTCGGACTTTATAGGCCTTTTTCCAAGCGGGCACTGTATTCAGTATTACTCCAAGCTGAAGAATCAATGTGTCTGGGGATGACGATTAGTTACAGATCCGCGGTTTAGATTGCAGGCCAGACTTACATGTATCAAAATTGGTAGTCAGGACGTTGTGCTTATCATCTCCTTCAGACGCAATTTCTGCTGACATCTGAATTGGCCATAAGTCGATGTATTTCTTAGTAGACTCGTCCGAATCCATTTTCGTGTGGGGGAACTCTAAATCTTGGAATCCCTTCGCAACAGCGACATTAATCTGTAAACGCAGAAGCAAATCTTCAAGAACAGTCACATAGCTTGTAACACTCAGCATTCCTTCTGTCTTGCAAGAGTCTGTGGGTAAATCGCCGGCCATTTTGGCATCTGTGCTATCACGACGGGGTCGCTTTTGCACTTGTTGGGAGTTAAAGGAAGCGGATTTGCCGGTCGGAGACCATAGCATTTCCGGTACATCAATGAGTGGTTGGTTTCTCCTCAGGTCGTCAAGATTATAGAAACCCATTACCGCAATGTTGGGTCTCATGCCTCCTAGTCCGGCGCTGAGAACAATGTTTCTCGCTCCCCACTCAAGACCTGGGGAGATGGCAATATTTACGAAAGCCTTGATCTTTGAAAAGTCAATATATTTCGTCCATGCCGCTTGTTGTCGGCGTGCTTCGGGAACGGAGCCGCCAAAGTTGTCTGTAACGATAACATGGCCAAGCACATAGAGACCCCCTTTCTTCAGTGAATTACAAAACTGTATGAGTTTATACTGCCGCCGAGGATCGTTTACAAGGAGAAGGATTTGTGGCCGCCAGAATTTGACGTGCTCTTGCTTCAATCGGAGTAGGTACTTTCGGACTTGGTGGTAGATGAGACTCTGTGAGACATCGCCCCAACTCTTGGGCGGGCTAGCGTAATGAATGATGAGGAAAATGAATATCAAAATCCCAACACATCCAGTGGCGTAGAGACCGTCCACGAAGAACATGGCTGCTCCTGAAACAAATGTACCAGCCAAAGCAGTTTGCCAATTGAAAAAGTGGAATGAGGGTCGAAAATTAGGTGCAGAGCCTATGCTAAGGAGGAAGCAAGCTAAGTTCATAACAAGAAAGGTCATCTACATCAGTTAGTTGTTACTCCACCGATTTTAAGACTTCTAAATAAAGAGGAGCTCACAAGATATGTCATTGTAACAAAAGAGGCAATCTTATTAAGGTCGAAAAGCATAGTAAGCTGAGCAACTATAAAAGTTGCGATAATAGCATAAGTTGGTTCGTCTCCATTCTTTGTCCCCTGTCCAAAGACCGAGAAGCCTGGGAGAAGGTTGTCTCGCGCCAAAGCTTGCAAGAGCTTGGCGGACCCGATGACGCCCATTAATGTAGAGAAGAATGAACTCGCAAACTCTCCAGCAAGAATGACGACGCCTGAAACATTGGTATCCTGGATCACGTTGGCATTCCTGACAAATGATGACCTTGTAGTCGTTGCAGCCATAGCCAGGATGACGAGAGTATACAAGACGAATGTAGTACCTAGGCCATAAAGCGTACCTTTAGGAATTGACTTGCTGGGATTTTTCAAATCTCCGGACATACTAGCTCCAGCAAAAATGCCTCCTGTTGCAGGGAAGAGAATGCCAAAAAGGTCTTGAAAATCCTCTTTCCCATGAAGTTGACTGCCAGCAGCACCTTTCGTAAGCTGAGGCTTAAGGTTACCTAGGAAGGTAGTCAAGCTGAGACCAGTGTAATCGATGCCTAATTTCCTGCTTTCGAAGGGCGAAACAACAAGAGCTGAGAAGGGAATGCTAAGAGTAGCAAGTAAAAGTATGACTAGTAACCCATTACTAGCACGGGCGAAAATAGATGATCCAGCCAGGCAAATAGCAGTGCACAGCACTAACACTATTGTAGACCAGAGGTAAAGATACCATGTGCTTTCTGGGAGAATATTAGACCAGTTGCCAGAATCAGAACCGAAATTCAGCTTGATGCAATCGATGAGACCGACAGCATTCATGCCAGTATTAAAGGCAAATCCAAGGTAGAAAACGACTCCAATCGAGCCCCCAAACTCGGGTCCCAAGGATCTCGATATCAGGTAATAAGCTCCTCCGCCACGGACGGTGCCATTGGAAGCAATTGCGGACAAGGAAAAGGTTGTAATAAGATTAATCGCATATGCGCCAATTAGCATTCCCATTATGCCATAAACACCCGCTTGGCCTGTAAACGGTTAGTAAAAGCCCGATGGTTTGCTATTCGGATATGTTTTCCTGCATATTGGCTTATGGCAGACAGACCTAATAAAAATCCAAATCTTAAGAACATAAGAATACTGAGCACATTGAGACAGGTTGGTACGTAAACTCCGCTGAACATGCCTAATTTCTCACTGCCTCCAACTGGTCGAGGACCAAGTCCAGGTCTTGGAGCTGCCGGATCTCCATTCGCCTTTTTGCTCTCCATTTCGTTGTGCTGTGTGGTCAAGGAACCGGGTTCCATTGTTTCAGAGATCGACTTCCTCCGCCCACTAGCAGATCTCCTCTTTGTATTCTGAGAACCATTACTTCCATCATCTGAATGCGAATGGAGGCGAAGGAGTCTTTTCGTCAAGGTATGTTCTCGAGGGGGAGGAGTCGAGGCATTCGTGGCAGGTTCGTAAGGATTCTCGGATTCTCTCGAAGGGGAGTCCTGCTCCTCGGTAATATTCGAAAAACGCCTGTTTAATTCGCCAGCATTGTCTCTTGCCGTACGAGACTGGAAGTTAGAATGCGAGGAACTCTGGAGTTGGGGTCGAGCCGAGCTAGACATTTTTTATTTTATATGCAATAGATAGCAATATGAATAGCAATAGCAATAGCAAGCCTTGATCTCCAACTGGAATGAATTCCTCGCGTCCCATATGTCAAGATGGTCGAAGGTTGCCAGGCAGCATGATTGACGATGTACAAAGTGGTAGAGGTACAGTAGTTACTTGCCGGAGGACTTGCCCTCTCACTCACTTGATGATCCCTGCCCGTACTTGTACAAGGAGTACAATACTGAAAACGTCACAGCCCGCACCCGCAGAAAACCCCGGGGAAATCTCTGCTGGTCAGCGACTGCTAAGCCCTTGGCGGTGCACGTCTAGGTGAGTGAGGAAAGAAAAAGGAAGAAAAGGAGCATTCGTATATAGGGTATGTGTGGTAGGTATCTCATATAGCATGTAAATAAATACCGCAGTTTGGCAAGGCTGTCGGAATCTCTATCTGACCAGGTAGAGGTAGGGGTAGGATAGGTAAGGTGAGCCCTGAGCCGAGGCACACACGGCACCAGTGTAAAAAGTCTACTATGATTGGTCAAGTTTTTCCAGTGCTGTCACGTGGGTGGAGATCTGCTCTTTCCTTTTGCAGATATCTCAGCAGGACAAACACGGTCTTGTCTCGAGTATTTCTCTCAACCACTCGTGACAGAACGGAGCAGGACTCGTAGGATTCATATACCTCCACTTGTGCCTGTTTCTGCTCCTTATCAATAACACAAGCACAAACAAGCACCTTCATTCATAGTCTGTATTCCCATGCAGTGCCGGTACTACTTGTACATGATTCATATTGACTTTTCGCCAGAACCAGTCATTTTCTTGTGCTGCAACGAGAATGAGATAAGAACCTCGAATACCTTCTAGTACCCGTACCCCTTCGCTCACACAAAGACAACGACGCCATCATGTCGACTCCTCGAGATGGTGCTTCGTCCTCACGACCTCTGCCGGTCCCAATGGCATCTTCCCCAGGCTCCAACCGAGGACGCTCCTCGGGCAGTCCTGTTCCCAGAGCTGCTTCAACGGCTCGATTGGCTTCTCCAGTACCTTCGCAGAGCACGGTTGGCACGCCACAAGTCCGCCAAATACCTACACCAAGTCAACTTGGGAATGATACACAAACGTCTGGCAATATTACCCCTCTTGCCGGCCCTGCTCCTCACTCGTCTCTCCCTGGGCCGGGCGTGTCAGCTCTAGCAGTAGCACTCTCGAATTCGTTTGGCCATTCGCCCCCAAAATTCGGTACCCCTCCGCTTCGACCTTTATCCCCAGGCGCTGCTGGCAAAGACGCACCTCAGTCGTCGGGTCCACAGAGCAACTATGGATCATTTGATGCGAGAGGACGTTCGATACAAGGAGCACCGGGGTCGATTGCTCAAAATGCATACGAAGACCCTGATATAGTGAAGCGACATCTAGTCCAGCCTTCAGAAATATCACAAGCACAAGGGAGCGATGCTGCTCAAGACGGCATATTTGGGGGCATGACGTTTCGAGGGCCCTCACCAGCAGGCAAAGGAAAGCAAGCAATGGAAGACGTAGCTCCTGGACTAGACGATGACGAATTTTCAAGTTTACAGCTTCAAGGAGGTGATGTTACACGGCCAATATACAAATGGCAAGAAGAAGCCCAAGGGCGAGGTCGGGGTCAAAGAAGTCAGAGTTTCCACCTTTCAAGGCCAGTCCCGGAGCATGACATTCTTGATATTGGTTCAATCAAGGTACCAGGAGGTTTCCGCCGAAATTTTCTTCGGCGTGCCCTAGGAAGTGTATCTCCCAATGAAGGTGATGCTGAAGAGGGCGCTGGTGGGTCACACCGAAAGCCCGGCCCACAACTATTTACGAACAACTTTATCGAATTCCTGTCGCTCTATGGCCATTTCGCAGGCGAGGAATTGGAAGAAGATGATGAGGACCTCGAGCCTGACGAGTACTTTTCATCAGATGCCTCTGATGAGGATGGCAGCGATGAAGATAGAGAGCCTATGGAAAACAGTGCTCTGCTCACTCCCAGTCGCAGAAGAAGAAGGCGCAAAGATCGTCCAACAGCAGGCAAAGGTTCCCCTATGGGAGCTGCACTCTTACTCCTCAAATCATTCGTCGGCACCGGGGTCCTGTTTTTGCCCAAGGCCTATCTGAACGGTGGTATGCTATTCAGCAATTTGGTGCTATTGTTTGTCGCTGCGTTAAGCTATTATTGTTTCGTTTTGCTAGTCAACACTCGCCTAGCAGTTAATGGCTCCTTTGGAGATATGGGGGGCATTCTTTATGGCAAATGGATGAGGACAACAATCCTTTTCTCCATCGTCATCAGTCAGATCGGATTCGTGGCAGCTTACATCGTCTTCACATCTGAAAATTTACAAGCTTTCGTTCTTGCAGTGTCTAATTGCAAGACTCATATCAGCATTCAGTGGTTAATCCTGATGCAAATGGCTGTGTTTCTGCCATTCTCATTGCTACGAGATATTAACAAGATCACCTTTACAGCTTTGGTTGCAGATGCCTTCATTTTGATTGGGCTGCTCTACCTATACTATTACGATATTTTCACGATTGTCAAGCAGCATGGCGTGGCCGACATCATCAATTTCAATCCTAAAGACTGGACATTGTTTATTGGAACCGCCATCTTCACGTTCGAAGGAATCGGCCTCATCATTCCTATTCAAGAATCCATGAAAAATCCGAGGAAGTTTCCATCAGTCCTTGGGGGCATCATGATAATCATCAGTGTGGTGTTCATATCAATGGGAGCCCTCTCCTACGCCGCGTACGGCTCGAAAACCGAGACCGTCGTTATTCTCAACCTTCCTCAGGACGATAAGCTCGTCAACGGGGTACAATTCTTGTATTCGCTTGCCATCCTTCTCTCGACTCCACTCCAGATTTTCCCTGCGATCAAGATCACAGAGAATGAGTTTTTCACGATGAGTGGGAAGTACAATCCATACATCAAATGGCAGAAGAATACTTTCCGTTTCTTGTTTGTGATGCTCTGCGCCGGGGTCGCCTGGGTAGGATCAAATGATCTTGATAAATTCGTGTCGATCGTAGGCAGCTTCGCTTGTGTGCCGTTGGTGTATATCTATCCAGTAAGTCCCAGTCATCTCCTTTCTGCCAAAGTAACAGCATGCTAATTAGCGCTCTATTAGCCAATGCTTCATATGCGTGGTGTCGCGAGAACCCGCTTCCGAAAAGCATGCGATGTCGCCTTATGCATCTTCGGTATTGTAGTTATGGCCTATACGACTATTCTCACAGTTGTCAGTTGGGCAGGAGAACAAGAACCTCGACTTCCAAGTTATTGCGATAAGAAGAAAATGGGACTAATTTCATAAAGTACATGAACATGTTTGCTTTGCTTTGTTTTGCATAGCTTAAATTTGCTTTCCATGCATAGCGTTGCGCGGTACGCCTGTTTCATACCCTTGTTTCTATGAGCGGCTGTATTTTATAGTCTTGATTTTTCGCCTTGTGGGTATAGATCAGGTATGGGAAATTGGTTGTTTTATAGGCTCCGAGAGCCAATGTGCATTTTAATAGTATCTTTGAATATCAATCCACCGCATTCCTGAATTTATGGAATATCTTAAACTGCTTTGAACTTCAGTCCTGCTAATAAAGGATTCGCTCTTCTATACACTACATTGACCCACGTGTTCCCATTCCCCAGCTCACTATCGTCAATAGATTAATCTCGCATCTTAATATCAGTGTTTATTATCATCCAGCTACAGAATATGCAACATTCAAAACCCTTCTAGCAAGCAATACCTGGATTGTAGTACCGTGATCGTAGCTCAAGAAGATGGCCAAAATAATTACAATTCTCGCTGCACGCAACCACAATCATAACAACCATACTCCCACCTCCGTTCCTTCAACGATAATAGTAAGGACCTGCTTTCGAATCGAAGCTTACTACTACTGATGCATGTATATTGCATTCGATATCGTGTATTCCAGACAGGTTTTAGGAGGTAGATAGTATATCTGGGCAGTTGGATTTGCATGGCGTGCCGTGCCGTGTCTTCTTCCTCGTCGCAAACTTACTGTAGTAACAACACAAGGTAGATAGTAAATCAAAGGGGGTGGAGGTCGGTCACGTGACGCGACGCGACGCGACATACATGTGATCGATCGAGGAGTCAACCTGCCTTGCCATTTTGGCAAAAGCTGTAGTTGTAGCTGTCTTGTCGTCTTATCAACTCGGCTTGGTGTCCGTATGGACGGGAATGGGTTGAATGAGAATCGAGATGGGGAAGCAGTAGGCTTGCGATTTGGAGCGAAGCGGTACTTGTATTTGATGTCAAATAGGTACTTGACTGACAGTACCGGTATGGAATATGGAATTATGAGACTACGCGATAGAGTAACGTGCCGAGGCTTTACAGACGCCGGGCTTGGTAGTTGGTAGTTGGAGTTGGAGTTGGATTTAAACTGTCCGCCGAGAGCTGTTTGCCTGGCAGTGGTGTGGGCGAGGCTGCGCCTCCACGGAAACGGAAACAGCTGTTGCAGATTCTGTGGGGTGCCGAGATACCGTAGGTGTGAGTGAGATATGATTTGGAATGCGATAAGAGAGCCAAGACTTGGACCTGTGAGTGGAATGCGGTTGCTTTGTGCTTGAGAATAGGCAGCCGGATTATTTGTCTTCGGATTCGATACGGCTTCATATTTCATCGTCCATTCGGTTCACTGCCACTTTCGGGCGAGGCGAGGCACGGCACGGCTTCTTGGCATTATGGCAGGGCTCAGCCTTGCCGTACAAGGTTGAATAGCAAAAATTGAAGTGTTGCTATGGGATGTTCCGAAGATATTACGGGTTGGTGTTAGGTCGTACGTTGTACGTTGTACTTGGAATTGCTAACTCAGGCTGTATGTAAATGATGAGGCTACGGCCAAGGCCACGGTGAGACTGCCATCCGCCAAGGAGAGGTGAACTCCAACTGGGAAGGCTTCGAGAAGGCTTCGAAAGAAGGATGTTCGATGGGTCACCCGATGATGGATATTTTTCAGGGTCCAAGTCAGTGCAGGCAAGCAGTGCTAATAAATAAGCTAAGCTCGGGCAAAACACCAACCGAGAAGAAGAGGCTGCGAACTTTGATACTGTACAGTACCGTATCTACATTGTCGAATCAAATACCTGACTTGTAGGATGTCGTTGCCCGATGCGAGTGTAGGAAAGGAAATAGGTGAGGGATTAGTTTCTAGTAGCCCGTGAGAGCGCCGCAACTGTCCTCTTTTTACAAATAAATGATGGCATTCTCGTGCGAGCATGCGGCGTTGTGGCTCTGGTGTTGAGATACGAACAGGTAAGACGAGTAAGACGTAAAAGACTCGGGAGCTGGAGGAGAGATGATGTCGTTCAAGGCGGATCGACGTTGGGAACGCATACTTGGGGATGGATCAATAGATGTCAACAGGGATTAGATACAGTACAGTACTGTGCCTACTCCGTAGTATGTTTCCGGGCGGGATTAGCGTATAGTTAAGCTTTTGTGGATCACTCACTCAAGGGTCCGGGTGCTCCCCTTTCCATGGGTCTTTAACCTCTCCTTTGTGCGGAGGTACTGTATAGTAGGCGCAGCAGTCAGTCACGAGGCATCCAACTGTTACTCGGCAATAATATGAGCTCTTTCGAGTCGATGATGATTATCCGTGAGGCAATAAGCTAGATGATGTTCCTTTTTGACTGTGGCCTTTGTACTGTATGTGCAGTAGAATGCAGCTCCAGGACTTCCCCGTAAATCTAGCAGGGTGGCAAGGAGATATAAACCGTCTCATATCTGTCTCGTAGCAACAACCATGACATTGCAGAAACATTTCTTCTTGACGCTTTGACCGATTAGCCAGTCAGCCGGGGAAAACACAGCACAAGAAATCGATAAATCATCTTACTGCACAGCACAAATCAGCCATTGAAGCTGCCCTTCCTGTACCAGCCTTGGCGATCCTTGTACTGCTCCTTCCCCGCCAATTCCACGCTAGCTACATTACCCTTGCATTCCTCCCCTCCCTTCCGTACGGAGTACAGTACAGTACATAAATACCCAAGCTCCCCTCATACCACACCACCACGCCATTCCACCCTTTCTCCTACATAAACCAACGGCTCTACTTACTTTGCAACTAACTAAGTGAAGCACTTTTGCGAAGTATTTTTCCTAGTCCGTATCTACCTTCACATTTACACATCTCCAACATGACTTCCACTCTCGATTCCAGAGATGATGGCGACCTCACCAAGCACGGCGCAGCTGGTCCATCAACAAACGGTGCTTCTGGCTACCGGCCTCCACAGGCTCGTGTTCCGGGTCGCACTGACAATCCCATGGTCAACGTCGAGCCCCCAAAAATGGAAGATCTCCAACCTGATTATGCGCAAACACTCCATGCGGACGATGCTAGTACGCAAGGCTGGTATGGATCTATGAGTAGGTTACGCCTTGAGATGTGGCAAATATACCATCACTAACATATGCGCTCAGTCAATACCCTTGGTTCATGTATTGGAAACTGTGGCGCTATTCCATGTTGTATTATCTGTCCTAATCCTTACAAACCTGTTTCGCAGGGTAACGTCGGCTTGGTTACAAAGTTCGGCCGCTTCTATCGAACTGCGAACCCAGGCCTCGTCAAGATCAACCCTCTCAGCGAACGTCTCATTCAAGTCGATGTGAAGATCCAGATTGTTGGTATGTACACCGGTCATCTAGGTATTATCGCGGTTACTGATTTGCTCCACAGAGGTCCCTAAGCAAGTCTGCATGACCAAGGATAACGTCACTCTTCACCTGACCTCAGTCATCTACTACCATATTACATCCCCACACAAGGCGGCATTCGGTATCTCCAATGTTCGTCAGGCTCTTGTCGAGCGTACTCAAACAACTCTCCGTCACGTCGTTGGTGCCCGCGTTCTTCAAGACGTGATCGAGCGCCGTGAGGAAGTTGCGCAATCGATCGGAGAGATCATCGAGGATGTGGCTTCCGGATGGGGTGTGCAAGTCGAAAGCATGCTTATCAAAGACATCATCTTCAGCTCTGAGCTCCAAGACTCGCTCTCCATGGCCGCTCAAGCCAAGCGTATCGGAGAGTCCAAGGTCATTGCTGCACGTGCTGAAGTTGAGTCCGCGAAGCTCATGCGACAAGCCGCCGACATCTTGTCCAGCGCCCCAGCCATGCAAATCAGATATCTCGAAGCAATGCAAGCCATGGCCAAATCCGCCAACAGCAAAGTTATCTTCTTACCTGGCGCTTCGCAAGTGGGATCTCAGATGGCTTCAGCCTTCGCCGGAGAAGGATCTGAGCATGGCGCGAATGCTGCTCAAAAGTATGATAATGACTTTGGAGGTACTGGCTCCGGTTTCCAGCAGGCACTCAATGCCCACGTTATCGAAAATATCTAAGCGATAGATGCTGATGATATCTGTGTTGTAGCATGGTCTACTTGAGCTAGCATGACACCTGCTTTCTCTTACCTCGCAATCACACCGCGAACATAACATGTACTTTTATCTGCCGTTTCATACGCGTTGGTAATAATGACGGATGGTTTTCAATGGGTTTCGTTATGGGAATACCCATCTTTTTCTTTTACGGTCTTTGGTGGCAAGATACCCCAGTCGTTAACGCTCGGTTTTGATTTGGCTTGGGTAGGTAGTAAATAAAACGAAGATATTTTTCTGCAAAAAATCCTTTTTCGTGTGATATTATCCATTCTGTAGCTATTAAATTCATTCTTTTATCATCAGCCATTGTTTATGAGGAGACTGCCGACTAAATTGCCCTCTCTCGCTTAGGAAAACCGTTCTGAAAGCTCCCCTACACAATGCTTTTTACAAAACAAACCCCCTTTCTTCATCATCACCCAAACCTTCAAATAACATGCATTGACTACCAATCCAGGCCAAGACTAGGTAACTCGTACTCGTATATACACCTTTTAAAAGATCTTCCCATTTCCTTTCATTTCATTCCATTCCGAATACCTTACCTTTGTCTCGCTTCCAGGGGCAGGGCTCGCTAACCAAAACCTCTCTACTCTGCCAAGCCGAGATGGGGAAATTACGGATGGAGTGAGTGAGTGAGTGAGTGGGTTATTGTGAAGGTGGGGGATGGCTAAATAGATGTTTATGGTAGTAGTAGTGGAAGTGGATAAGAGCGTGCTGAGATGTTATATAAGATATCCTAGACCCCGTCTGGTTAAAGCAAGCCTGGAAAGGAAAGGAAAGGACGTTATCTAAATTACTACTTGGTACTAGTAATAAATTAACGCTCTCGCTGGTCCCCGGAGGGCCGGCGGAGCGTCACTTACTCAAGTACATAATTCGAATATCGTGGTGGTAAGTGACGCTCCGCTGGCTCCGGGGGCCACTGCCGTGGGGGCCGAGAGGGAGGGCTGAGGGCTGAGGGAGAGGTGTAAGTAAGATGTGTTACATTCATCTCATATCTGTCTCCTGTAAAACTCGGGTTACGAGAACTTGTCTATCATACGCCATTCACTCATTCACTCATTCATTCACTGCCCTGGCGTATGCGAGTTCAGCGGCTTGCCGTGAATGGTTTCAGCTCGGCTCCTCAGAATATCTGGATGATTGGTTTCGGGTATTAGGACCGTCCCCGTTCCTTGATATCGCAGATGTTTTTGCAATTGAGCACACTGATCTCTCCAGGGGAACATGGGAGAGAGTTTATGTCCTGGGTTCTGCACGTTATTTTCATGACAAGAAATCACTCATAAGTTTAGCATTTGCAAGAACTTCGATTATTGAGGCAGTACAGACGTACAAGGAGAAACAGAGATGTCCCTCAAATATTGGCCGAGCATGACTTCGCATCAAGTGGAAAATGGGAAAACCCAGACTTTCAGGGACAGCTCCACTTGAGCGATGAGACCAATCACTAGCATATAGAGAGAAATATGGAAATCATACTCGATAGTTGACGTTGTATTGCTTTTGGAGAGCCTACCAATTGTGGCATAAAAAGTATGCCCGAGAAATAGCATCTCTATTTCCCAAAACTTTTCTCAACTCCAGGCTATCCGCAAACGCCATTCATTAGTTATCTCGCCCTTGTCACGCCTTCTTGGATCAGCTTTCTTTATCGACCTCCATCTAGGCTTGCTCTTTCGGTTGTTGATCGGTTTGCGCTTCAAAATCCACAGCCTGCTTTTTCAACCCTTCTGTAGTATCCGCCATCGCCTGTCTCTCGGCATCCCCATCCGGTTTTCCAAGCACCCTCGTAATCACATCTAAGATCCCCGTCTGATCTTCCTCGCCAAAGCGGCCTTCCATCTCCTGGATAATACTGTTCAGATTCTCGAGCGTTGTAGGTCGCAGATTCAGCATCATGATAACCTCTCCTTTGGTAATCTCCCAGCGCCGTAGCTCCTTCAGAAGGGTGCGGATCGTTCCATCGTTGTAGGGTATCGGCTGGCATGCGAGAGGTGAGGGTGCTTCGCGAAAGTACTCGAGAAGCTATAGAACTATCAGAGCTAAACTTTGCAATAATCTCCAGATTTCACCAACCTCTTTCCGGAGCGTCCATAGATTTCCTGGCCTTCTCACGACGTTTTCTGGGATCTTGCCATTCTTGTCCTTTTCGGCGTACTTTCTGATGTCCTGGTATCTGTTTCCCTGGTCGACCAGATGCGTGTAGACCTCATAATTGGTCAGCGTTGCCGACTGAGCTTCTAATATTTTCATCTTGGGTCGTCGTCAGAAGTTTCTATGATGTGTGACGTTGGAGGACAAGAGTTGCACCGCTACCAATAGATTTGGCTGCATTGCCGTTGTAGTTGCATGCAGACGCAGACGCAGACGCCGTATTTTTATTTCTTTTGCAGCCTTGCATCAACCCCACCATCAAGCTAAACCCAATTCGTTTAGACTAGTCAGGTTTCTTTGAAGCACGAAAAACTTACTTCAGTTTGCACGACGGCACCAAAAAAAGTTCATCCATCCATTCATCCCACGTCCAACATCTAAATGGACATTACACACCAGCAACACTCCATCTTTCTCCTCCCGTCATCATAACCTCCCTCTCTTCTCTTCTCTTGCCTCTTCCTGCACTCTCTTCTCACCATCTCCCTCGTCCATCTTGACGCATTTGCCGCGGCTACCTACTTTTCGACAAAAGCCCGCAACAAACCGACTTTTCTATATCTCTTCCACCTCCACTAGCTTCTAATCTAATATCCGCTGCCATGGTTCGCAACATGGTTGTCCTCGGAGGCAACTCCCATCCTCAACTTGTTCACGCCGTCTCCGAAATTCTAGGCGTTCCTCAGTGCAACCGTATCCTCAATAAATTTTCAGTCGGAGAAAGCCGCTTGGAGATTCAGGATTCTGTTCGCGGCAAAGATGTCTATATCATCCAGTCAGGAGGTGGTAAGGTCAATGACAATTTCATTGACCTCTGCATTATGATCTCGGCATGCAAAACTGGATCTGCGAAGCGTGTCACCGCCGTCCTTCCTCTATTTCCCTACTCTCGACAGCCTGATGTGCCATATAACAAGACTGGTGCCCCCCTCTCCAAAGCCCCTACAGACGTCAATAGAAGCGATTTCACCTTCGAAAGTCGGCCTGCCACACCTGCGCCAAATCAACCACAGAGTCAAGGCCTAACCAATGGACTTGATGGCCTACACAAGAAACTGGGCAAAACCTCAATGGATCAGCAAAACGGAACCACCTACACAAATGGTATTGCGCCACCACGACGATCCAACACCATGGATCCGGTCAATGAGCGTGGTGGGCGTGACCGTGGTTCTTCCCTAGGCTCGCAGACCCCAATAACAAGCCCTGCCTTTACAACCCATGACTACGCAAATGCGGGCCAATTCAGCCAGAGCTTCTTCCAACCCAAAACAGGATACAAACAATGGGTGGCACAGGCTGGAACGCTTGTAGCTGACCTTTTGACCTGTGCTGGTGCGGATCACATAATTACAATGGACTTGCATGACCCTCAATATCAAGGGTTCTTCGACATTCCTGTGGATAACTTGTATGGAAAATCATCCCTGAAAAAGTACATCCAGACCAGGATACCGGACTTCAAAAATGCCGTTATTGTCAGTCCAGATGCTGGTGGGGCAAAGAGGGCTACAGCCATTGCGGACGAGCTCAATGTGGAATTCGCATTGATCCACAAGGTAAAAGTTCCCCAAACCCTAAACTTGCGCAAACTTATATCCGCTAGGAACGTCGTCCAACTCGTATTACAGACCGCCAAAATGCCACCATGATGTTGGTTGGAGATGTCGCGAATAAAGTAACCATCCTCGTTGATGACTTGGCGGATACTTCGAATACCATTACAAGAGCCGCAAAGTTGTTGAAAAAGGAGGGCGCAACAAGGGTCTATGCCCTACTCACCCATGGTATCTTTAGCGGGGATGCCATCGCCCGTATCAATGCGTCCGCTCTGGACAAGGTCGTGGTGACCAACAGCGTACCGCAAGATGAACATTGCCGCTTGTGTCCGAAGCTGGAAGTTTTGGAGGTCGGCCAGATCTTCGCCGAGGCAATTCGTCGTGTCCATCATGGAGAGTCCATGAGTACCCTTTTCTGGGACTAGGCCGTAGGCGTTCTCTGCACCTAGGGTATTTTCGTTTGTTCGGGGGGCATGCATTCTCAATTTTGGCGTTTAATAAGGAATCATTAATGGGCGTCGGCCATCTTGGGTAGTGAGCAGTGAGCAGCGAACTTTCGTCTTGCCGTGCCTACCATGTGCCAGATACAATTGCTATACCCATCAACCGCTCTGCGGATCATACTGACTTCCAATGATCTCGGAAGACTTAGACGGCCAATACATTTGGCTTCCACTGAACGCTTCCCAAGTGCTGGATCAGGCGTGGCGTGGCGTGGCGCGTTGCATTTGTCGTTTTGTCAATAAAGAACACTAGAAATTGGAGAAAGATTATGGATGAACTGAGTGATGATCTGTACAATTTGGGTGTAACGAAAAGTGATACAGTAAAATGTAACATTACATCAGTGGTGTTTGCTTATGTTTTCCAAACCACGAATTTCGAACTAGTCGGTTCTTTCTATGCGGTCAAGGTACTGTAACTTGCAGAGGTAAAGCTTCTTGTCAAAGCCATTCTCCACCGTGCCTTATAAATACTTACAAAGAGAAAGGCCCCGACAGTTCAGACATTTATGTTTCCATGTACTGTAGCTACGGACTTTCTTTGCTCGATATACCAAATATACACCCACCCATCAAACAACCATTAACACCTACCAGCCACCAACATCTCACCCTATCTCACATAACCCCACAACCGCCCTCACTCAACCCCCCTCCCTCGCCCACACTCCCCACAGCAGTCCTACAAACATCCTCCCACACCTCAGCCACCAGCTCCCCGCTCACAGCACTACACTCCATATACTTATCGCACCTTAGCTCCTGCGCCACCCGGTACGCTTCTTGCGGGTATATAAGCCCGTTCGGGTCGTGCTCTGATCTGAGATCTCTCTTCAGGCCTAGGAGGAGGACGGGTAGGGAGTCTGCGAGGGAGGGGAATGTGAGGGTGATTTTGGGGGTCCACTGTTGGATGAATGGTGGTAAGTAAGGTAAGTAAGTAATTAGGTTTATATTTCATGTTATTCCATGGTATTTTTGGATGGTATAATAGAAGGGTGGGATTTATTTGTAATCAAGGGGAATAGATAGAAGGGGATGACGAACCAGGCGTTGGACGTTTATTAATGAGAGGCGCGAGGATATATCGTAGCATAGGATAACGACATGGGGTGTCAAGAGAGTCCAGGACTCGGGTGATGCTGTGTCGTAGAGGTGGAAGCGGTAAGGGGTGGACTTGAGGCTTATGTCGAAGACGAACGGCTGGTTTATGTCTTTTAGGAGGGGGATTGGTTTGTCTTTTGATGGTGAGGAGGAGTTGTTATTGGGGCCTTGGCTTATGCGTCTGAGGTGTAGTACTGTAAGTGTATGTTTATTTAAGACAAGGCGAGGCTGGAGGGGAGGGGAGGAGGGGTGTTTAATTGAGAGAGAGAGAGAGGACGAACGAGAGAAATGTCGACTTCCCACACTCAGCGTCGCCAAGGAGTAGGATGTTGATTTCAGGAGCATCAGCCATTCTCCCTACTATACATGTTTACTATGCTTGGATGAAAGTGAAAAGCTCATGAGATATATCAAAAGAAAGTCCCGTCCTTATCAGACCCCTGTTATCTCACGTGGTGATAAACATCTACATATAAAAAAATCGGGATCAACCTCCGATGACTCTCCCTCTGTCTCGATATATTCAGCCTCGATCCAACTGAGGGTATGCGACCACTCCCCTCCCAAACCCTCAAGAAACTTGAAGCAATTCGGGTTTCCAAAGTCCACTTCCATATGTCGCGCAGCAACCGCTGGAGACGGCCAAAACAAGACCCCAAAACAACAGGCGCCAAAGCCGTGCATAATACGATGGAAGTGCAAGAGAAGATGGATTATAGTGCTTGGAGCCAGGAGAAGTTGATTGAGCGCGTTACGCAGCTGGAGCAAGAGTTGAAGAATAAGAACCAGAGGTTTGTCGGCTCTAATATCTGCTTCATGTAGTAATTTGCTAACGAGAAAAAGCATAACTACTAGCCCACCACCACAAAAGAAATCCTGGAAAAAGCCCCGTAACGAACGGGTCTTTGACCCTTCGAAATATAATACCCGTCTAGTGGCATTCAAGCTCGCCTATTTGGGAAAGAACTACAACGGTTTTGAATGGAGTCCTAACCAGATTACTCCACGCACTACTATTGAAGAAGAGTTATGGAAAGCACTTAATAAAACCCGGCTTATTTTCCCAAAAAACAGTCATCCTTTGGCTCCTGGGGAAGTTGATTGGGAGGGAACCGAGTATAGTAAGTGTGGGAGGACGGATAAGGGTGTCAGTGCTTTTGGGCAGGTTATTGGGATAAGGGTGAGGAGTAATAGGCCTTTGGGGAAGAGGAGGGGGAGTGGGAGAGATGCTGAGATTTTGACGGAGGCGGCAGGGGATGTCCTGGGGGAGAATGAGAACGAGGGAATTGAAGAGCAGGATTTGTTCCATACGCTACCAAGGGAGAATGGCATGGAGATCTCCGCGCCACCTCTTGCTCCCTCGAAAAAGAAGTATGGGTACGAGCCGCAAAACGATTCTCTGCTCGATCCAGATTTCACAGAATGTCTGAACTTCGATCCCATCAAGGACGAATTACCGTATTGCGCGCTCTTGAACCGACTTTTACCGCCAGATATACGGATTCTAGCATGGTGTCCATTTCCGCCAGCCGATTTCTCAGCACGATTCTCGTGTAAGGAGAGACAGTACAAATACTTCTTCACAAATCCATGCTTCGCCCCTATGCCAGACAACCTGGAACCCGACGGCTCACACAAAGCGCAAGGGAAGATGAAAGATGGCTGGCTAGATATTGAAGCCATGAAGCAAGCGGCAAAGCTGTTTGAAGGGCTTCATGATTTCCGGAATTTCTGTAAAGTGGATCCAGGAAAGCAGATCACGAATTTCGATCGCAGGATATTCTACGCTGATATCTCGGAAGAAACCGACAGGATATCAGGAGCTGAATACGTACGCGAAGCTGGCTTCTTCCCGGAAGAAAAAACACCAGGACAGTATTCCACCGGTCCACGCGTCTACAGCTTCAACCTCCACGGCTCGGCGTTTCTATGGCACCAAGTTCGGCACATGGTCGCTATACTATTCCTCGTGGGACAAGGTCTCGAACCACTATCCATCGTCTCGGATCTTCTCGACGCGGAGAAGAATCCCCGACGGCCTATATACGAAATGGCATCCGACACGCCGCTCGTCCTCTGGAACTGTATTTTCCCGCACGAAGACGACCCTCTGCGTAAAGACGCCATGCAATGGCATTACATTGGTGATGAGCCGGGAAACGGGGATGCGAAATACGGGACTGATGGCCTTATGGACAATCTGTGGAAAGTGTGGCGGGGTAGGAAGGTTGACGAGATGCTTGCTGCTGCTCTGATGTCCGAGGTTCACTATAACAATGGAGCGACGGCAGAGGAATTGATTGCAGGTAAGAGCAAGTTGGGGAGGAGCCAGAAGGTGTTTGATGGTGGTGATGAGCCGCGGTTGCATGGGACGTATGTACCTGTTATGAAGAAGATGTTGCTGGAAGATGTGGGTACTATCAACAACAAATACGCCCTCCGAAAGGGTTTCAAAGATGCAGCGGATATGAAGGAGCAGGGTTATAGAAAGAGGCTTTATTTGGCGAGGAAAGGGGACGAGGTTGGGGAGTCGGTAGATGAGTTGGTAGACCAGACAGTCTGTGCAGACATAGCATAGCAAGATACCCATCTCCTCCAAACCATTAATTAAGATTTTTATCCCATCCATCTATCAATCCATCCATCCATTCAACAAAAACATAAGCTCCCCATCTCAACACCCCCTCTCCTTATCCCTCCCACCCCCCGGCTCAAACAA
>QGMG01000176.1:0-46197 GCA_007825325.1 Lachnellula cervina | reverse complement strand
CCCTCCCCTCCCCGGTCCTCCCTCCTCCCTCCCTCCCCTAGGGCCCTCGGGGCCCTGACCTAAACACCTACCACCACCACACCCCCTGGATCCCTACATCCAACGGCCCGCTCAACAGCCAGTCAACCGGGTCACCGTGCAGCACAATCTTCCAAATCATAATCGTCCATTTTCAGTTGCGGTATTGCACCGTGGGAGTCGGACTTCTTAGGCTGCGGTCTGCACTCCATGATTGGTTGCAATGTCGGCAGAGCTGAGATGCAAATGCGGTAAAAGGGAATAACCAAATCAATGGGGGCAAAATAAGGGCAGGGTAGGAAACTGGAAAAAGAAATGATCAGCTAGCGTATCGCTCCCCCATCCCATCCCATCACAGCGGTCCGGTGTCCGCTACGACTGCTGGAAATGGTTGCAGGACCGGGCTCTTCCCGCAGCCTTAAATAAAATAACCCTCTGCCGATAGCTTTGTCTGACTTTTGGTACGGAGTACCGATACTGGTACCCTGGCCTGGGACTGTATTTCGTACATTGAACACCGAGGGTACTTTTGTCACCTCGGGAGATCTTCGATCATGTTCTAGGATTGGGTCGTAATATGGCACATTCAAAGCTCAAGAAAGTGTAAATATATCTACGAGTACCTACCGTAATCTACTACCACCGCTACCGGTATAGTAAAAGCCTTATTAGCCGGATGCTCGTCGGCAAACGAGTGAGGCCTTGTTTCACGACTGGCTTTATTAGCACTACTCCGTACTGGCGGCTGAGCTCCTTTCTTTTAAGTTGTCATCCTTCGTAGAATCGTAGCACACCTGTGGTACGTTAATTTATGGTGATGATTCTTGTTCACTCTGCATTAGGAGTGTTGACTTTGCACATCTATTCCTTGCAAGTGCCTTTAGATTGATATGTGCACCGAGCAGGCTTCCCGCTCAGCATAGCAGAGCTACATCTTCAAGAAGCCCATCTGGTATCACTTCTAGAGTGAGAAGTACTGTTTATTTAATTTTAAGATGTTCGTTAAGAGAAGGGTGTAAATGTCCCCAGTTTCCAAGATCAAGTTAGTGGTAAAAATGCTTCGGTTTTCCCCTCCGTCGAGAGGTAACTTACTGTACTTGCTTTTTCCCTTACGTCCAACAGTGGAGAGAACACTGACTCCGTAATTATCTATTCCGCGCTACAAGTACTCAAAGAGCTCAACATATTCGAGAAGTCTCACTCTAAGAATAGCCTGTTCCCTGTGGTAAAAAAAGCTAGTCCAGTCATGTATGCGAGAATCTGTCTCTTCACGCTAGACAGGCTAATAAGCAGTCCCCGCTATCAGACATACGGAGTAGAGAGAAGAAGCGAGCACTTTGTATAAGACGATTACTTTATTCTATTGTATGTACAGTAAGGTGATGAGATGAAGACGACGACCGCGCCTTGAAATCAGTCTCGTTTTCCTCGAGCGTGAATACTATCGGTGCTATAGAACGTGCAGGTCATCACATCCCACTACCCTGTATCTAGCAAAATAAACCATTGTTTTCTTCCTTTTTATCGTAAGTTACGCCTTCTTTAGGAAATGAATCTTGCTTGCCGAATTACCCCTGAGCTATTGACTTCTTGGTAACCGCCTCGTCATTAGGACGTCGCAATCCTTTCCTTCCCCTCAATTAACGGTTTATGTATAGTTCCTGCGGGGAGCCGCAAACTGCAAGTTGCCTTCAGCCGGCGCCTGCAAATTAATATCGAGATATAGACCCTGGGCTGAAAAGCTTGCCACGTTGCATCACATGCAGCGTGAAGTGAAGAGGAACATCATCAGAATATACGAACATATTCAATACAAGTTCAGAGGATGGAATTATAGGCTCTCATTCTATCCCAAATCTTCTAGCCACTTCAAGGAAACCATCTTCTTCCTCTGTAACCCATATATCAACCCACTTCTTTGCATCCTTGTATTCCTGCTGGTCTGATGCCCAGTCTTCTTCCTTCTTTCTCTCGACGTAGATTGTTTTGAAGCCCAACTCCCGCGCGGCTTTCAAGTCGGGAAGATGGGCAGCGACCATGGCAACGTCAACAGGCTGTACACCCATTGCCTTCGCTGCACCAAGGTAAACGCTGGGATGCGGTTTGTACGCCTTGAAATCTCCCGAAGATTGCAACATCCTGAAGCCAAGGTTGCCATGCTTGTTTAGATCTTTCAATAGAGACTGGTTGCCATTTGACAAGGTCGAAGTAATGAATTTGGTGCCCAACTTGTGAAGGCCGGCAGACGAATCTGCCCATGGATCAAGGTAATGCCATATGAGGCTCAATTCCTCGACTTCATCTTCTGTGTACATTCCTTCAAGTTGCCAATCCTTGAGAAGATCAATAAGAGCCAAATGGTGGTGCGTATCAATGTCCCGCCATTCAGTCTCGCCAGGCACGAAGCCTTTCGTGAACTTCTTATAACTATTTCGCCACTTCTCCGCAGTCAGCATTACTTAATGGTCAAGGATTTGATGTCTCAAAAGTCCTGAAATATCGACCTTTCCGAGGTTGCCTATTTAGGGAGATGAATGATGGAAGATATTCTTTACCTCTTGAGCAAATTGAGCCCAATCTTTGTCTGTCAACGTTGACAAACGACCACGGACTCCTGGAGACAAGTTTGCTGCTCTTGAAGATGAAGAGGTTTTAACAGCAGCGCTGCGAATCAAGGTAGAAGTAACAGTTTTTCTCCAGTCAACTAACACCAGCAAGTCAATCAATGCTTTGTCAAAATGTGGCACGGCTTGTAGGATGGACGGTTTTCTCATATTGTCATACGACGTATGTACTTTCAGCAGCTCTGCTCCCGAAGATACGACTTCAGCCTAGGAAATTTGGAATACGGAAAGGAAGGCTGTATAAACCACATACCTGCAGTTCCAAAAACATCAAAGGTCAACGCCTTGGGAGGGATCTGGAGGATATCAGAGGCAGACATGATGCTGATTATGACTACTCTACTGTACTATACCTGTAGATAAGTCTGTTTGGAATTGAAAAACAAATCAAACCAAAAGCAGAGCTCTAGGCAATATTACACGACGAATATACCTACGTATATATAGTTAATAACATGGAAGTAAAGTTCCCGGCCGTGAGGGTCGGATGAGAGACGGGGGAAAGGACCATCCCCACCCTGCAGCCAAGCATTACCCCATACTCGTAAGCAGCGCGTCATACAGTACAGTCCTGCAGAACTTTATTACTGAGTAACAACAACAACATAAAATCTTCCGAGCAAAAACGCTCCTTCAAATCCGACGAGCTCTCTTCACCAACACACAATTGCTTGCCTCTCCATTACCGTTCAACACCAAAGCAAGGCTCCGCAACATGCGGAAATAGAGTCAATCGTTCTTTCCACACTCCACATTAAGAAACACCATGAGCGCACCCTACACGCCCTTCACCAGACGCCACGACGGGATTTGTTATGGGCCTTTTGGTTTCTTGAATCCCACAATCAGGAAGCTTCCTTTCAATACTCAGCCGTTAGAGACACACTCGAGTGAGGAGCCTTTGCAAGGCGAGGGCGATGATGCTACGAAACACCCCAAAAAGGCAAATGCTGAGCTTCGAGCTGAGGATGTACAACGGGAATTCAGAACTCGCGACAACAGAAAAGGTCGGATTCTCCTCGATTGATCGCGAAAAGAAAATGTTGCTAACCTCCTTACTACTCAGGTCGACACGCCATATTCGTTGTTCCCGAAATTGCTAACAGCCCCAAATACCTCACCCCCCTGCCACGAATACTCTCAAGGAGGTACTGAAGGGGATATGGCGAATGTTCAGCATATACCCATATTGGGACGTCTCATATTTAGTGGCTATTGTATTTACATTGGGATCTGTGGTATGGTGTATCAATGCCTTCTTTGTTTGGCTGCCACTTCAATCCCCCTCCACGGAGTTTAAGGATGAGATCACCAGTGCCGGTGGCATAAGTGCCTTCATTGGCGCTACGATATTCGAGTTCGGGTCCATATTGTTGATGATCGAGGCTGTCAACGAGAACCGTTCGGATTGCTTTGGCTGGGCGGTAGAGGAAGTATTGGAGGAGAGGGGCTTGCTTAGGTTACGCCCAGATAGTTGTACGCATCATCACGGAAACAAGAAAAATCTCGTGGGAAAGGGCAAGGCATTGAAAAGTCGGTTGTCCCACTAGCTGTCACGCATACTTGCTAATGTAAATGTTTCAGGCAAAGCACCTCTTGACACGGCTATGGATCCAAAAGACCAGCCAAGTTCATCGTCTGCTAGTACGTGGATATGGTTTCCTACCGCCCGTGAGCTGCGGACTCATTACCTCAAAGAGGTCGGCTTTCTTGCCTGCCTCTCACAAATGATAGGTCAGTTACTCCCACCCATGTCAGTCATTAGTCTCTTACACATGTACAGGTGCAACTGTCTTCTGGATCTCGGGCTTCACTGCTTTGCCTCCCATTTATGATAGATTGACCTCATCCGCGGCCCAGAATGGAGCATACTGGGCGCCTCAGGTTATTGGAGGCAGCGGGTTCATTATTTCAGGCACACTCTTCATGCTAGAAACACAACGGAAGTGGTATTTACCAGCGCCCAGAGTTCTGGGCTGGCATATCGGTGCTTGGAATTTGATAGGGGTTAGTTGTCAGTCCCTAATATCTACCTGTGCTGACTTTTCGTGTCAAAGGGAATCGGCTTCACACTTTGCGGTGCTCTGGGCTTCGCAAGTGCGAATAGTGGGTGCGTATACCAAGGAAGTCTGGCGACTTTTTGGGGATCCTGGTGCTTTTTAATAGGCAGTGTTATCCAGGTAAGTCATTGATTAAGACCCCATTCACACCCTATGTCGACAGGTTTGAGAGTGCAGATTTGCTCTCTTCTTGAGACATTTCTTATTGCTCTTTAATCATTGCTGCGTCATGAAATTCTCTCCGAGGGAAAGAGATGCTGATTACATGTTCGTCGCAGTGGTATGAGAGCTTAGATAAGCACCCGGTTGATGTTAAAGAAGGGGAAGACAATGTTGCTTAGCGTTGCATTGTCATTAAATAGGTATATGCATGCATTTGAGCAAGAGGGCAGTGCCCAAATGGGTTTGCATACAATGTACACACTCATAAGAGTCTCCCGAATATGAAGAAGTGAAATGGATGTTAACATAGGATGATACGTTACAGGTTTCCCAAATGTTGTTTCAGACTACATCACTGTTCTAGGCCACCCACGGACGCCAGAACCGGCAGCTCGCCTCGATCTGGCGAATGACCACCAATACGGCCAATGCCTCGAATTCACCAGGGTTCAGCTCGTGCGGCTTCCCGTATTTCGTTACCCATCTTAGATTTGTCCCAGTCATCTTGGGTCAGCCGCCGCATGTCAAGTGTTGTCCGCTGGCCTGGGCAGATCTACCCCTCGTTCTGCATCTGGCCTATCTTGCGTCTTACCGGCGGTACACCACATCCTTGTACGCGGCGGCGGTGGTGGAAAGACCTGAAGATAAATCTTCTCACGTGCTCTTTTAGCCCGCCCTACGCAGTAGACAAACTCCACGCAGTTGCCCTCGGAGGGATATCTCTCTATACTGCCTATCTATATTTCCTCGCTATACCTTTACTACGGGTACTTAGGTATAGGGCGTAATCGTGTTTCCTCTAGGAGAGGAGGAAAATCAGAAGACCCGAAGAGAAGCTATGCAGCTAAGATATCATCCAAGTTAATTCGGATAGCGAGCCGACCCGAGCCCCGAGCCTGTCCCGATCTCTTGCGCTGCCAGCATGAGACTTTAATCCTCTCATTCCTAGTCTTGGTAACAGTATCACAGCATCGGAAAGACAGGGCAACACAGGCACAGTACGGCATCTGTCAAGTGGGAGCAAGATGCTCGGTAACATCTCGGTCTAGGAGCCTTTTGTTTATGCATGCGTCCCCGGTTCGGGTTGCCGGTTTCAAGGCGTATTGACACTGTCGGTCGGGACCTAAGATATCCATATCCATATCCATGGACACGTGACTCTCTACTGTCCCTGCTTTGGGGAAGTGGAAGGCCCGCCGCTTTGAAATGGCGGCAAGGAGCGAAGAGACACATCTGCATCATGCAGGATGGTCTTTGTGCATACGGTAGCACCACTTGCGAAGCGAGGCTACTTGCCCTTTTTCCCTCTTGGAGGGATGACTGAGCACTTGTGGCACGGCTTTGCTCCTATCTGGCGTGATTCGGGGGTGCTTTGAGGGCATGGCTAGAAAGGCCTCAACCTTCAGCATTACCCAAGGAAGAATGGATTGATAGAAAAGAACATGGTCAAAAGGAGATGTCTAAGAGATTGACGAGACTATTTCTTGACTTTCCCTCTCTCTCAAAGGTATTTGAGGTCGCATGTGGGGGATACTTCGGGCCCACCGAACCCTTTTAACCCTCTCGAGCCTTTGTGAGAGATGGGAAAATGACAAGATCGACGAGAAGATGCATAGCAACGGTTCATGAGGAATTACCGTATTAGGATGCTACCTTAATAATAGGATACCGAAGCCTCTTGCATTGTAAAACTACTCTACCCAAAGCAGACTTTGTTTGGTACAGCCTCATGACTTGCATGCTGCACTAGTTTAGCCTCCCCAACCACAACGGCGCAATAGTCGCTGGCTCTTTTTTAAACCAAGCAAGAAGTGTGAAAGAAAACGGGAAGAAATCTGTTGGTATATTTTCCATTCTCGCTAGTTTGATGCCTACATACTGTCTGCATAGCAATTTTCCCTTTTCCCTTTTCTCATTCATATCCGTATCAATCAGATACAGTACCGTACCATACGTAGTGTAGTCTTATCTCCCTAGGTACCCCTTATCCTTCATGCCCCTCTTCAACTCCCAACATCTCGGTGCTGTGCTCCTGCCTTTCCCAGCCCGGATCATTGATGCGCGCAAAGAAAGGTGCAGGTGCAGGTGCAGCGCAGCGCAGCTTAGTGGTAATAGTACGGAGTAGTAGTATTTCGTAGTAGCAGCAGCAGCAGCAGTAGTAGTTAGGCAGACATATTTGGTACGTGCGCGGGGAACCCCTTCCATGCCATGCCATCCACACGGAGGTATGCTTATTTTCGTCACAGTACAGTAAGTATATCATATCACATCACATCACATCCTCTCAATTTAATATTCCCTCTGCCGTTTTCCCTTCCTTCCCTTTCTTTCCCTCCCCTTTTCAAGCCTTTTCAAGGCATTTGCCGTAGCTCAATGATGCCGACTACGAGGGGCCTGTCGTGAGAACATGTCTTTGATTATTATATTATTTCCTCTTTTTAGCTTTTTAGCTCGAGGAGGAAAGCAGGAAAGAAAGTATACAGGGGGTTGTCATGAAACTTGCAAAAACACCAATGATATACCTTTTACTAGGCTTATATAGATTCCGGCTCTCGGAAATATTCTTAATCTAGTATATAAACTATTTATTTGCAGTTTGACCCCCAAATAAGGCATAAATAATCGTATCCAAGGATCTATTCAGCCAATTAATACATTGCTTTAGCTATATATAATCCTTGTTTTTGCAAGTTCCGTGGCAATACCCTGTACATGTACTCCGTAATCGTGTCCCCCTAACCTATAGTAGAGTAGTAGAGTAGAGTAGAGTAGAGTAGTGGTAGTCAAAGTATTCCCCCCACTCACTAACTACCTCCGACGCTCCATCGCTCCATTCCAATTGAGTTCAAGGCAAGAATCCAGCCACTTGGGAATTTTGGGAGGGGGGGATACCTGGACTACGAAGTACCACAATATGAAGGTCAGGGGGACATGATTATCTCGATATAGTAGTGTATCACTACTCTACAGTCCGTACGGAGTATCTAAACTCAACTCGGCTTGCATAACCTTTTTTTGATCTATAATAATAATCGGCACTTGACTTGGGCTTGGGCCACTTGGATCAGCACTTGGTATCAAAATACAATTTACAGTTTTGGAAGGTAGTACCGGTCGGTACCTGCCCTGCCTGCCATCCTACTACTTCGTACATTACTTCTACATTCGCCGGTAATTATAAAAGCGTGGGATACACGTGCTGAGGAACATGAACTGTGGAGCCCGTCCTTCTCGGCGGGAAAACAGAACATGGTTCTTTCTACTAATATGGTACAATATAAGGAGGAGGATCATTAAACAAGATGGTTACTGGAGCTGCAGCTGGTGCAAGATATTATATCCATTTTCGTACCGAGTCTACACTTGACATGGTAACGACGCAGCAGGGTAGCACAATACAAAGGTATATGCTTAACATACAAGGGTTTCCGTCAAGGAAGAAAATAACCCAGGCTATCTACCTGTGGGGAGCCTTCTAGACGCTTGCCCTATTCTCTTGCTTGCATCTTCCCGCCGGGTGGTTTGGTGGCTTTGGGGAAGGTGCCGCCGTTTCAAGAGGGCTATGATGGGCTGCGTGGGGGTTCTATTACATCGTGGGGTGGGCTGAGAGATGTACCTATCTATATGCTATAGACAATCTTTTAGACGAAACTATCACAGTTGATTATCACTCTGCGTCGCAACAAGTGGGATCTTGGGTCCAAGAATTCGGTCTCGCTGTTTGCTGGCTCTGCCTTGCTGATGAAGCCCCTTTTCCGCTCTCTGTCCGGTTCATGCCATGCTGCGTCCTATTGCCGTTTCATTTTGCTCCCAATATGGATTTAGATGAGTAGTGAAAATTTAAAGACATGAAAGCTCGCAGCAAGCAAGAGATACGTTTCCAAAAATGCGCCAGTGAACACCAACCCTTGTGTTGACCGACGGGAGCAGATCCCTTCTTTTCGGGGTAGACTCAAAACCCGTCGATTTTTCATGATATGTCATATGCCTCCTGTTTTGGTACTCCGTTCGCCAATTCAGGTTAAAATTCGTACAACGCTATAGAAAGAAGGGGCGTCGTCAAGGGTATGGTGGGGTGGGCCATAAATTCGTGAGGGAAAAGCTACCATGGCTTGTCAGAAAGGGTTTCGATATCTTCGGGTATGCTCCCAGAGCACACCTCATGGCGCTTCAAGTCGCAGCCTTCTCATAATATGACACACTTCCTCCTATCGCCCTTCGTACGGTCATTGCGGTAAGTCCTTGTGTTGTCTCTTTGAAGCCCATCGCCCGAGCCATTTCGCGTACCTCTTCCACTCCCTTGCATTGATCTTGGGCTGTTCTGCATGCGTTGCCGGCGCAATTGCCTCACAACATCATAGAAAGCCTTCTCGACATTGATGTAGTTCTTTGCGGATGCTTCTACAAATTCGCATCCCAATTCTCGTGCCAGAGCATGTCCTTCTTGTGTAGAGACTTCCCGCTCTGTCACTCTATCACTCTTGTTTCCAACCAGCATTATTGGAACGGGCGCTAAAGGCATGTTTGACGATATTGGTGATCCTGGATACGAAGGTGATGAGGCCGAAGATTCCTTAACTCGCTGGATCTGGTTATGGAATCTCGTAATGCGCGTGAAAGATGATCTTGATGAAATGCTGTAGACTAGAACGAAGCCTTCTCCGTCACGGATCCATTGGTCTCGTAAAGCTGTGTATTCCTCCTGACCGGCTGTATCGAGGACTTCTAGCATGCAAGACTGCCCGTCTATCACTACTTGCTTTCTGTAAGAGTCTTCGATTGTGGGATCATACTGTGCAGAGAAAGGTAAGCATGAATCTTTGGTGTTCCAGATGTGAAGGGAAATTGAGGGGCTCGGGATGGGAGGAAAAGTTTGCTTACAGTTTCAACAAAATGCTGCAAAGTAAGCTGTATAGTCAAGGCTGTCTTCCCAACACCTCCATCTCCTAGCACCACCAGCTTGTAGAGCACCATCTTGCCCGCCATGATGTGGGACGTTGTCAATTCGAAGGAGGGTGAGTAAAGCTGGCAAGAGAGCCTGAGACGAAAAAGGAGAGAATAGGTAGAGAGGAATCAAATCGAGAGATGTCTCCTTGAAATATTTGAACAAGGTCTAGATATACTCGCAGTGAAGATTTGTTTGTATTAGATTCTGCTTTGCTCCGACAGGGAGGTCGAAGAAGCTCGGGCGTCGGCTTGAAGAGGGTTTGGTGTGGTGTGGTCTGGTCTGGTCAAGCGTCGATACCGGTAGTGGCCGTGGCTGATAGCAATAACGCCTGCCTGCCGCCGCCTAGACACCGACGAGACGAGACAGAGCAACAGAGAGAGCTTGAAAAACGGATGAGCAGAGTAGAGCGGGGTGCGTGAACCAGTGATAAGCTTGCTTGATCAACCACGATTATTTGCAGGCGTTATGCGCAACGCTGCCAGCGAATTAGGTATGATTTTGGGCTGTTCGGGCTATGTTTCGCTGTTCTGTTCGAGGGGTGCGGGTGCTGATGGAGTCTGGAGGCGGCAATTATCGTGAAGTATAGAATGCGGCTGTTTGGTAGTGGTAGTAGTAGTGGTAGTGTGGTAGTGGTAGTGGTAATGGTAATGGTAATGGCAGCAAGATAGTAGCAAGATAGTACAAATAGTAGTAATAATAGCTGGGTGCAAGTAATTGGGGTGTTTGAGCTTTTAGGGAAGAGCTCGTCGGTGGGGTTTACAGAAAATGGCTTGGTACTGTAGGTAGTGTATGTACGGTAGGTGTAGTACTTCCGTAGTAGCCTTAGGCTTGGGCTAGGCTTGAGCTAGGAATTGGAAGAGATCCGCTGCCGAAGCGCTGGGAGGGGAGCGAGGGGTCGGATATCAGTACAGTAATTGGCGATGGCGATGGCGATGGGGGGATGAGAATGCGACAAAGATGATTACAGTATGGCGATGGGGACTCCGAGAAGAAAAGTGCTTTTCCTAGATCTGACTGGCGTTGGAGATAGAAATTTCCATGCAGCATGCAAGCAGCAAGAAGCTACCTAGGTATGCAAGCAAAATCCTATCCTGAACTGTACAGTACTGTTTGCGCGTCTCCCAAAGTGCTGGAAGAACCTGGAAGGGAAGAGATAAAAGCAGCGTCTGGAACAAGAGCAGGGCAAGGGCATGGGCATGGGCATGGGCATGGCAGGGTCAGGGGCAACCGGGGAAGAGAAAGAACTTTGGCCTGAGGATAAAGTACCTATACCTACCAGGTATACCCAAGGCAGTTCGTGATACTGGACTCAGTGGACTGGCTCTGCCTGTACTTGGAGTAGCTCGAGTACCTAGGCAGTGATAGTACGCAGACTACCAAGTACCGCAGCGCAACTTGTCTGAGAGTGGGGGATCGCGTCGGATTCTTTGTCTTTCGGTGGCTGGCCGGCTCACCACTACCATATTAACCCACCTTCTTTACTTTACTCGCAGGCTGATCCTGTAGAGACACGTCTACAGTAAACTTCTATCACAAGTGGTAGGGAAATAGGTAGGGTACGAGTACGAAGTATAAAGTGCTAACTAGGTACTGAAGTGCCTGTGCGGTTTATAAATGCATGAAGACGTGCCAACTCCGGGTCGGATGGTTGACTAACTACTCTTGCTCACGAATTGCATTCTCCAATACCCTCGTGTCTGGGAAATATCACTGGAACTGGCTGCTTTTTGCTGCCGCGAAGACTCCTATTTTATCCTCATCAGACATGATCCCTTCGGTCCAGGAGAGTATCAGGCAACCCTTTGAACAGATGGAATGCAACTGTCCTGCAACAACTTCATATCACTTCAGGTTTATGGCCACTGGTCGAGAAGTAACAAGTCAAGGTACATAAATCACCTTTAGCCTTCCCGAAATGGCTGCTAAACAGCATTGAAATATCATCTTCTATTTGTACGAAATAAAGCCACGCTTTCAATAAAACCCCCATCCTGATATCATATCTCCTAAGAAGGGTTCCACCGAATCCTCAATGCGCCGTCCTAAATCCCAACCAAGAATCTTAATATAGACATACGAAGCTCAATGAAATCGTCTTTAGAAACTGATCCAGAACTAGTAAAATGAATCCTCATCATATGAGGCCGTTGATTTAACTGTTCACTCTTTCACTTCGTTTTCATCCCCAAACGGCGACCCCTTCCTCTCCACCCCGTTGGCTTTCGACTTCCTCGTCGCTTCTTCGATGACAGCACTCAGGGAACTATTGCTTTTCTGCCGAGATACCGGCGGGTCCTTGAAAGGACCTTGCTCCATTGTAGGGGTGTCGTCAATGATGGTAATAGCATGTGAATCTCGGGGAAGAAGACTTTCATGCACAGAAATGTTGTCTTCAGGGGCTGAATTTTGTGGGGTCTTTTTTGAGCCGCTTTCTACTCGCACAACTTGTGGTCTGACTTGCGTTGCGGCGCTGGCATTGTTCAGGAAGGTTGATCCAACACTAAAGGCAGGACTTGGGGGTCCACCAATTCCGTATTTATCATAGTCGACACTGGGAACGGGCGGTGTGAGTTCCCCCGGTGTGCCACCTCCATTGGTTTTCACACTGACGACAGCTGCCTTGCCCCTGATCACCGTCTGAGCTGGGACCGGAGAAACGACAGCATTCTTTCCATAGATAGTCGACGCAACACTATTCCTTGCGTAAGAAGTCCGATCACTGATGCCAGAATAGGTAGAGTCCCGCAGGTCACCAGGCATAAAAAAGTGCTCCTGTTCGTATCGTGGTGTAGTGGAGGCTGACGATAACGCAATTGGAATCGGAGGAACTGGAGGTACTAACAGGCCAGGCGTTGATGGTGCAGATCGGTTCGTGACTCCTGGAATATATGCGATTTGAATGATGTTAGAGGCTCGGGTCAGGACGGTAGAAGCAATCGAAGCCACTGTGTGTGTTGAAGCCCTTGCATCCCGTCGCATCGTAAACTCCTTCTCCGCTGCTGTCTGTTCCTCTTGATCCTCAATCCAGTCGTCTTGTTCATATTGTTGTCTCTTATTCTTAATGCAGAATCTCCAGACCAGGTATGTCACAGCCGCTATAGCCAAGATTCCTCCAATGACACCGCCAGCAATCGCTCCTACGTTTGGGCCAGAACCTGACGACTTGGAGGGGGAGCTAACTGTAGTTGTGGACGCCGCGGCGGCTACGCACTGAGTTTTCTGGCATTCGTCGCACGTGGGCGGAAGAAGTGCACATTGGAAGCCATCGGCACAGGTAGGGCATGAGGGCGACTCCGGGCCACAAACCACGCATCGTCGGAAAAGGCTATCGTAAGAGGCTATAGGAAGGTCAGTATTGACAGTAGTTGGGGGTCAAGGGGGGAGGGGAGCTGACCTGGTGAGAATGCCATGATGGGGAAAATAGAAGAAACAAACGAGCTGGGCTGTTATCATTAAGTATGAAGTGTCTGATCAGGGCCGAATGGGTCGAGACACACCTTATAATGTGCTCGTTGTAATTGATCCAGCCTTCAAAGGGTCGTAAATTGATCGTAGACAAAGAGAAACTGGTTAAAAGACGTGCGCAAGAGGGTGAGATGTGGGATGATAAAGGAGCAGTATCACAGATACGGTTTGTCTCTGGTGGCTCTCGTGTCGCAAGATTCGGAAAGGAAGTGAAGAGGGAAATTCTTCGAAATAATGTGGCCTGCCGGGCGCAGAAGCAACGCAACGAAGGAAGTTTTAACGAATGTAAGTGAGCAAGAGCTCTATAGTATGGTAAGTTGAGGTTGATTGAGCGCTCTGCGACTACATCGACGGTGAAGTAAACTGGTTGGGCTGGGCTGGTAAGGTTTGAAGGACCAGATCCAGACCATAAGGTTGTCGTGGATGGATGTTTGACTGCGTTGGCACAGAGCGTTGATCCTCAAAGCACCAGAAAGGAAGGATGGAAACAGGAGCGAGCAAGCAAGAGAACTGACCTGGCCTGGACCTGGAGCCTGGCGAGAGTGAGTCCCGTCCCCGTCCACTGGTGGTCCCCCACAGGACAGGGCCTCACAGAGTACTGTACCTTACTTCGTATTTACTGTACCTTGCCCTACTATAGCCAGGGGGGAGGTGCCGGATAAGATCTAATTTAAGGGGGATCATGCGTGATGAACCAATGATATGCGACGTACGGGCCCCCACAAGATCGTTTCCGGAGTACGGAGTAACACTTGCCTTGTCTTGTACTTCGTACATAAAAGTAAATTTACCTTCGCCGTTCTGGTGGTTCGCCTTCCTATAATCCATCTAAGAATGCGGAGAAAGATATATAAACCACCCTTCTAGATTTTTACTCGCACGTTCCATCAGTTATGAAATCCTGCTACAGTAGAAAGCCATCAAAATATATCCAATGACATACGCCACAATCATCAACAAAAACTTCGACTTTCCATCAACTCCGTCTTCAACATATCCAGAATCATGTGCGGCTTCACACTTTCCCAGCTCTTCCTGAAGATCAGAGACAATGGCTGATGAAGGTTCAAAGATAAATCACCAAAGCGGAATAACATCGCATCCTCATATTGGGTGTGATGTTGCTCGCCGGTTTGATATCCTGTGCCGTTGTGCAAGAATTCATTCCTACCTACCTAGGTATGTACTCGCACGTATGCTATCTGTGACAGCAATACACATCATAGGGGCGACAATGGCAGAGTCTGAGCCCTGGTTAGCACTACTCTTGGAAGACCACACTATATGGAAGATGGGAAACAAATTTTATTCTTTTCAAGGGGATGAATGCACTTGCAGCCGTTCTCAGTGTGTCAATTGGCAAATTTGCCTTCGTTCGTTGTAAGATACTTGCTTGTATTTATTATATCGAATTAGAATGCGCTTTCATATATTCACTTGACTCTTTACATATTTCATACTGTGCGGTATTGTATGAAAGTCTTTCTGGTAGTATTTTCTGTCACCAAGTGGAAAAGCATTTGAGCAAAGAGCAGAGCCGCGATTTCTCAATCGAGGATCACGCTCTACCGTTCGTGCAGTTACATTGCTCAATTACCTTCGCCTTGCCGTTAGTCTAGCATATACTTCTGCGTCTGTTCCCAAATTTCGGATGCCACCCCTCGCGTTTAGCCAACAACTTCGTTTGGCCTTGAAACACAATAACCCAAGCCAAGCCCACTTCTAGCGCGGCATCTTTGGCGGAGCAATAGAAATAGATCAGATAGGTGGATGTCCTTTAAAACATGCATTTCAGCTATATCATACTTGGTAGCTTCCACTGAAGACGAACGAAAATGCACAATTCAGACTTGATCTGTCGCAACAGCCAGCGAGTACATGCCCGTGATTCAAACAATGTCTTCTTTTCAGACCGCCAGAAGAGCATATGATAATGGGAGGGTCGTAGGAGCTACATGGACCAAAGTGCCTATTGAGACGCCTTTCAACATAGGTATGTTCTTTCAATATTCTTTTACTAGTTAGCCTATTCTTCATAGCCTGCCAAACCCATCACGGTCGCAATGCAAACACGCCTATTTCTTGACAGCTTCTAAATACCTCCATCTCTCTATCGATTCAAACACGCTTTCGATAAAATATCACTATAGAAAAAGGAACATGTAACGAGATGCAGAACCCAATAAACGCTAAGCCTAATCTGGTCCAACTAGACCTCCTCTCGCACTGCTTATTAAGTATAGTCTAGATAATTCTATACAGTACCCTTTACTACTTTTAGTTCTATGATATAGTTTAGTTCTTACCTTCAAGTTTTGGCTGATAGCAATATGACGGATCACACCTAAAACGACGTCTATTGTGCTCTATACTAGTGCTCCTCTATCTCACATACCTCTAATGGAACAAGTTTAGGATGGCTATGCTTGTTCTAGAACTTACTGACCATCTCTCTCAGTTCCAGTCACCCACTACTCTCTCCAGATACAAATACAGAACACTAATAATTGGCGTAAACCGAGTTTCGGTTGTGATAATCCGATCCGTAGCATACCTAGGTAGTTTCAACAAATACCAAACCAGCCCGGTATTGATATTTCTTTACTTGAAAGGAAGTCTATTGAGAAGGTGAATTTCAGTCTCGCATTTTCTACCAGAGTATTCGGACCAAAGTCTCGGCTTCGATTTCTACATTACGATGCTTAGATGTTCATTGGGGACCAGCCGTAGCTCCGAAGAGGCTACCTATATTTAGACAGCCCTAAGGTATATGTGGCTAGCAGTCGTTTCTAACGCGCGCAGCCGAAGCATTATTGTGGCAACAACAAAGAATACGGCGTACATGCCAATTAATTAATACGGGATTTTGAGGTCAACTTGGACAAAGAGACTTGAGAGCATGAGCATAAGCAGAGCAGAGGAGCCATCATATCCTTTGTATTTCTTGCCAGATAAGGATTTGTTTGACAAGGACTCTTTACATGCCGTTTTAGTGACAATTTGCTACTTGAAACGACAGAAACAGGGTCGGCCCTTTAGTCTAAAGACTTCAGACCTTCCCCTCTCCCAAATCTGCATATAATAGGGGATATAATCAGCAGAGCACCGCGTAAAGCTCAACAAATAAGGCCCTTGACTCTGATTGTCACCACCGCACCCAGCCCAGTACTATATTCGTAATACCGGTATCCGCCATACAGTACACAAAAGCAATTCTCCCTGCCCTGCACTGCCTCTTGTTGAGATTACTCGGTATTATACTCTGAGCCGCTGGGTCTTGTCTTTTACGAAGTACGTACAGTTATTAAGCGACGAACTAAAGAACAGAACAGCCCCCAGAGGAGAGCCAGCCACAGCCCGACCGCGTCTGAACGGTGCCGATCAACTGCCAGTAAAAGCGAGGGAAGCCGACCACCTGCGCAACTTTGAATCTCACAACCTCCTCTTCCTCCCCAAGAACCTCATTTCTCTCTCCTTCTTCTCCTTCTTCTATCCTCCCCTGAAGCTTTCCTTCCTTCGGAGGTTCCTCGACACTTCTCACCAAGATCGTGACGTCGGTATTTGTTTACTTGCTTGTTATTCACCAACGGACATTCATTCCCTTCCTGCAAGCATCTTTTCACACACGGTACCTTCCACCTGGACAAACATACAGCCAACTCATCGATCCAACGACAGCACACTACAGTCCTGAAAGACCAACACCTCCATCATGGATCATCCTCATCACATGGCTGGTAACCCACCAGGGAACGGTTATGATGAGCATCACCTCGCAGACCTTCCTCCTCCGGGACAATACGATGCGGAGGACGGAAACCAACCTTTGTTGCATCAGCAGACGGGCGCAGGCCCCTTTGCAAGTCCCTACGACAGTCAAACCAACCTAGGCCTACGAGCACAATCTCCAGTTGTGCGGCCTGGGTCGACATACAGCTTGACAGAATCTTACGTCCCTGGTGCTTCGCCGGCCCCCTACACCAGCGAATATGGTGGCAGCAACACCACTTACGGCCATCCAGCTGACGATGCTGAGTTTGGACGGGCTGGTTCTCCCTACTCCCGAGCTGATACCGATTCCACCGAAGCTTGGAAGCAACGCCAAGTCCCCAACACTGGTGGTCTCAAGCGCTTTGCTACGAGGAAGGTCAAACTTGTTCAGGGCAGCGTTTTGAGTGTCAACCATCCCGTGCCATCTGCCATCAAGAATGCCATACAACCGAAATACAGGCAAGAGGCCGAGACGGGAAACAGCGAGGAGTTTACCCACATGCGATATACAGCAGCAACTTGCGATCCCGATGATTTCACTCTTAAGAATGGTTACAATCTACGGCCCGCCATGTACAACCGCCATACCGAGCTTCTGATTGCCGTTACCTACTACAACGAAGACAAAACCTTGACCGCCCGTACCCTACACGGCGTTATGCAAAATGTCCGCGATATTGTGAATCTCAAGAAGTCTGATTTCTGGAATGTCGGTGGTCCAGCTTGGCAAAAGATTGTCGTTGCTCTTGTTTTTGACGGAATAGACCCCTGTGACAAAGAAACTTTGGATGTCTTGGCAACTATCGGTATCTTTCAAGATGGTGTCATGAAAAAGGATATTGACGGCAAGGAGACGGTGGCCCATGTTTTCGAATACACCACACAATTGTCAGTCACGGCTCAGCAACAGCTCATTCGACCGACAGATGACAGCAGTTCCACCCTCCCGCCTGTCCAGATGATATTTTGCTTGAAGCAGAAGAACACCAAGAAGATCAACTCCCACAGATGGCTCTTCAACGCTTTCGGTCGACTCTTAAACCCCGAAGTCTGCATCCTTCTTGATGCTGGTACAAAGCCTGGTGTAAAATCACTTCTGTATCTATGGGAGGCTTTCTACAATGACAAGGACCTTGGAGGAGCATGTGGTGAGATTCATGCTATGTTGGGTAAGTACTTCTATACAACTAGAATAGAAACTTCTGACAGTACAAAGGCAAGGGGGGCAGAAACCTCCTCAATCCCTTAGTCGCAGGTCAAAATTTCGAGTATAAGATCAGTAATATTCTGGACAAGCCGCTTGAGAGTTCTTTCGGATACGTCAGTGTGTTGCCAGGTGCTTTCTCTGCGTATCGCTTTAGAGCAATTATGGGCAGACCTCTCGAACAATATTTCCATGGTGACCATACTCTATCGAAGAAACTTGGCAAAAAGGGAATTGAGGGAATGAACATTTTCAAGAAGAATATGTTTTTGGCCGAGGACAGAATTCTCTGCTTTGAGTTGGTTGCTAAGGCTGGCTCTAAATGGCATTTGACTTATATCAAAGCCGCCAAGGGCGAAACGGATGTTCCTGAAGGAGCTGCTGAGTTCATTGGTCAACGTCGCAGATGGCTTAACGGATCTTTCGCAGCTTCTGGGTATTCGATTATGCACTTCGGCAGAATGTAAGTCTCTCAGAACCTAGTCACATGTGGAGCTTTCACTGACATTATACAGGTACAAGAGTGGTCATAACATTGTTCGCATGTTCTTCTTGCACATCCAGCTCATTTACAACACCTTCACTGTCTTCCTAACATGGTTCATGCTGGCATCATACTACCTTACCACCACTGTCATTATGGATCTTGTTGGAACCCCGACACCAGCAGCCAACGGGATCGCGGCGAAGAATGGATGGCCTTTCGGCAATACCGCAACCCCCATTATCAACACTATTCTTAAGTTCCTCTACATTGCGTTTTTGTTGGTGCAATTTATCTTGGCTCTTGGAAACAGACCAAAGGGTTCAAGGCTTACCTACATCATCTCGTTCGTGGTCTTCGGAGTAATCAATGCATATCTGATCATCCTCGCCTTGTACCTCGCCTACAAGGGCATTAGCAACACGAAGATCCATCACGACAATGCGAAGGATTTTTTCGAAAGTTTCTTTGGCTCGACCAGTGGTGGTGGTGGCATTATCATCATCGCTTTGCTCGCTACTTATGGCCTCTACTACGTTGCGTCGTTCATGTATCTCGATCCGTGGCATATGTTCCACTCGTTCCTCCAGTATCTGCTACTGGCATCATCCTACATCAATATCCTGATGGTCTATGCCTTCAGTAACTGGCATGATGTCTCCTGGGGTACCAAAGGATCTGACAAGGCTGAGGCCCTCCCTTCTGCTCAGACCACGAAGAGCGATGGAAAGACAGTGGTTATTGAAGAAATTGATCGACCTCAGGAAGACATCGATAGCCAGTTTGAAGCCACAGTCAAGCGTGCTCTGAGACCTTATGTACCTGAGGTGGAAGACGAGAAAAAGTCTCTTGAAGATTCCTACAAGTCTTTCAGAACTAAACTCTTGATTTGTTGGATTTTTTCAAATCTCATCCTGGTTGTTGCTATTACCAGCGACTCTGTTGATAAATTTGGATTCGGGGTTCGTACTATTCTCACATTTACACGAATCTGCTGCTAACAATTCCGTAGAACAGTGCAAGCATCCGTACCGCGAAGTTCTTCGAGGTCTTGCTTTATGCGACAGCTGTGTTGTCCGTTGTCCGGTTTATTGGTTGCGTCTGGTTCTTAGGACGCTCTGGAATCATGTGCTGCTTCAGGAGACGTTAAAGGGTCGGGCGGAGAATATAAAAGTTGTGGTGGGACCCTTTTGGGGCCAGGATCTTGAATTTTTTGAAATTGGGCTGCTCTTGCAGTAGATCTGTAAGAGTACAGTGAGATATGTTCGTCGTAGCATCAGCAGCACATAATGGCGTTTTAGAAGCCGCGCAACGGCTGTCGTATGGATTTGATTGACTCTGCTTGGAAATGAATACCCATATAAATATGTTTTATTGAACTGGAATATAATTCCCATATATTTGTGCCTCTTTTTCAATAAGCTACTGTAGGTACAGGTGCACTCCGACAGTTGACCCAATTCGGGACCTGTGTTGACATTATCAGGCGATTATTATTTCAGAATAAAAGTCCTTGATTGAATGCATGTTTCTTTTAATTTATACGCAAGTCCGGTGGTGGAAATGACCGTGGTTGAAATCCATTCAGTGTCTATCCAGCAGGCAGGTAGCCAGGAATTCCTCGTATCTCGAATCAAAGGCTGTCGCTTGCGCCTTGCCTCCAACACAACTTCTACCCCACCCCCACCACCCTTTCAAGAACTCGGTATCCCATAACGCCTAGCAATTTGTAGCAAGATGTTGAAGATATGGAACATGGTATGTATTGAACCCTTTTTATCTCCAGGCTCCCTGGTGTCCTCGGCGAGGCGCAGATCATAAAGTGCTAACTCTCCTTTGCCTACAGAAACAGAAGCAGCAGAGCGATGCTAACGCAGATGCTGCTGCTGGAAATAAGAAGAAGAAGGTTACCGCAGCCCAGCTGCGAGTCCAAAAAGGTATACCATGTCATGTCTCGTCCTGTCCGGGGGGTATCCTCCCCTCATCTTGCCTCGACTGGTCTAACCTTTGCGCCCAGATCTCTCTGAACTCGAGCTGCCCCGGACGATGAAGACGGTCTTCAAAGACCCCGACGATGTTCTGAACTTCGAACTCACCATCGAGCCGGACGAGGGAATGTACAAGGGCGGGCAGTTCCACTTCACCTTCGAGATCAGTCAAGAGTTCCCGCATCAGGCACCCAAGGTCCTCTGCAAAGAAAAGATATACCATCCCAACATCGATTTGCAGGGCAAAGTGTGCCTAAACATCCTGCGAGAGGACTGGAAGCCGGTCTTGAACATACAAGCCGTAATAGTTGGTCTGCAGGTACGCAAGCACCCCTCTTCAAAGACTTGATGAGCCCCTAGCTAATTATCCCTCGCAGTTTCTCTTCCTCGAGCCAAACGCCTCGGACCCCTTAAACAAAGAAGCCGCAGAGGACTTACGGTCCAACCGAGAAGGATTCAAGCGCAACGTCAGGCAAGCCATGGGAGGGGGGATCGTTCGAAACGAGGCTTTCGACAAGGTCTTCAAGAGTCGCGATTAGAAGGAGGGGCCGGCTACGAATACGCACAACTACAGTGGCCGTGGGCATTGGGGGCATATATGTAGATATGCACGACGATACGATACGAGCCAAACGGCTTCATGAGGCGTTTATATTGGGTGGGATCTGGGAGTAAATACACTGGTCTCGTACTTGTTTGCGGAGACGAGATGGTAGAAGAAATCTGACCATATCACCAAGAGACGACGGAGAGAGTTTCAGTGAGTGCCACACAAGTAGATGAACACATAACTACATGAAGCAAATACCCAAATACCACAGTACTGTACCTAGGTATGTATACGGAGTAAAGATTATTTGCCCTGATACAAGTACTCGTACAAATACCTAGCGAGGCAAGTTTGAGTTCATCCACCGCTCACGCTCACCCCACCATGATCCTTGACGTTAGCCCAAGCCAGCCCCATTTGTTGTACGGCGTACGGAGTATTGGCGAGATGCAGTCGGTGTAGGTGGCTGGTGGTAGGTGTCGGTGTAGTACAAGTACGTACTACGGAGTGCAGCCGATCTCGGCTCAAAGCTGACCTGAAGCTTTAATTTTTTGCAGGGAGTCAGAGTCAGTCACTGTACTGTCAACTTGATAATAAAACTACGCCCAATATCCATCCCATCCTGAATATACTCTTCCACCACTCCTCTCCACGCCTCTCCACTCAATCACCGCATCACAATGGCTTCCCGTACATTCTCAAGAGCAGCTCTTCGCTCGCCCTTGGCCAAACAACTCACCGGCGCCCCAGCTCGTCGCACCTTTGTCTCTGCCCTCAATGCTTCTGCCAGACCGACTGTTGCCCGCGCTGCCGTTGCATCGAGTCAACAGGTCAGAGGTGTGAAGACAATTGACTTTGCCGGCACCAAGGAGGATGTCTATGGTATGCATCACAGTTGGCCTTATGTATACCATTAAATGCTAACAACATTACAGAGAGAGCAGACTGGCCTGCTGCCAAGCTCCAAGTACTTTTTACCCCCCTCCCCCTTCAGCACTGCCAGTTGTTCGACTTCGATACTGATACAATACTAGGAGTACTTCAAGAATGACACAATGGCAATCATTGGATACGGGTCGCAAGGCCACGCCCAGTCCTTGAACATGCGTGACCAGGGCCTCAAGGTTGTTGTCGGTGTACGAAAGAATGGTCAGTCATGGAAGGATGCTCAACAAGACGGCTGGGTCCCAGGAAAGAACCTCTTCGATGTTGATGAGGCTATCTCCAAGGGTACCATCATCATGAACTTGCTCAGTGATGCTGCCCAGAGTGAGACCTGGCCAGCAATCAAGCCCCAGATCACCAAGGGAAAGGTACTTACTACCGTCTTTTACACCGGTCTCTGCTAACTCGCATAGACTCTTTACTTCTCTCACGGTTTCTCCCCAGTTTTCAAGGACCAGACCAAGGTCGACGTGCCCACCGATGTCGATGTTATCCTCGTTGCCCCCAAAGGTTCCGGCCGAACTGTTCGAACTCTGTTCCGCGAGGGACGTGGTATCAACTCCTCCATCGCTGTCTTCCAAGATTTTACTGGTAATGCCAAGGAGAAGGCAATTGCTCTCGGTGTTGGTGTTGGCAGTGGTTACCTCTACGAGACCACCTTTGAGAAGGAGGTCTACTCAGACTTGTACGGTGAACGTGGTTGCTTGATGGGTGGTATTCACGGCATGTTCCTTGCACAATACGAGGTTCTCCGCGAGCAAGGCCACAGCCCCAGCGAGGCCTTCAACGAGACCGTCGAGGAGGCTACTCAATCCCTGTACCCATTGATTGGTGCCAACGGTATGGACTGGATGTACGAGGCATGCTCTACCACTGCCCGTCGTGGTGCCATTGACTGGAGCGGAAAGTTCAAGGATGCCTTGAAGCCCGTCTTCAACGATTTATACGACTCCGTCAAGACCGGAAAGGAGACTGAGCGATCCCTTACCTTCAACTCCCAGAAGGATTACCGTGAGAAGTATGAGGTGGAGATGAAGGAAATTCGTGAGTTGGAGATCTGGAGAGCAGGAAAGGCCGTCCGGTAAGCCAATCAATCTATTGTCCTGAACTATACTAACGTTACAGATCTCTCCGTCCCGAGAACCAGAAGTAAGGTGGATATGTCAAAGGATATGAGGGGTGGTGGTGTTTTTGAGATATTGGCAAATAATCTGGCGCACTTGTACTATATTCTAGTCCCGAAAGAATTTCGGTATCTGGAATTGCGAAAAGTTTACCATCTTCAAAATCTCCATGTTGACATTGCTTTAGTGCATCGATGAACAGCCAATGGCAAGTATTTTCAACCGTATGTTGTCAGCTCACAGTGGTAGGCTGGTGTGAGGCTAGGCATCCTTCATGATCCACGTCTCCGCAATCGGGAACGTTATTTCCATATCTTGGGACTCATATTCACCTAACCAGGTGCACCAGGGACTGACACCGGTAGATATTATCCACAACTCCAAGGAATCTGCAATCCTAAAAGACCCTTGCTACTGCAGTGAAATATGGCGGATCCTGCCAACACTCCTCCTCTCGAGCGCCCCTCGGTCATAGCTGCGCATGCGCTGATCAAAGAATACATCCACTACACACCCGTCCTTACCAATACCACCCTCAATGACCTAGCCTCTACGCCTCAATCTACCTCTTCCCTCGCTGATACGCCATGGGCAGGCCAAGAACCCGCGAAGCCAAAGATAAGATTCTGGTTCAAATGCGAGAACTTCCAAAAGGTGGGGGCGTTCAAGGTGCGGGGTGCTTTCCATGCCTTAAAGCGTCTAATGGCAGAGGAAGCATGGGAGGAAATCTCTACACGAGGGGTCGTTACCCATAGCTCAGGCGGGTTTGCTCTCATCCCGTTGTCCCACGTAGTAATAATTTCTAACCGTATGCTTCACAGGCAACCATGCACAAGCCCTCGCCCTCGCGGCCCGTACAATGGGCGTCCCTGCACATATCGTAATGCCCACCATATCGACACCCTCCAAGATTGCAGCTACGAAAGGTTACGGCGCCACAGTCATCTTCTCTGGCTCGACCAGCACAGAACGCGAAGCGGTTGTCGAAGGTATTATAAAGCAGACTGGGGCACGACTGATACCTCCATACGACCATCCCGATATAATGCTCGGGCAAGGAACAATGGGACTAGAACTTCAAGATCAAGTCTCACAAATGAATGGAGGGTCGAAAGGTCTAGATGCTATCATTGCTCCCTGTGGGGGCGGTGGTATGCTTTCTGGAGTTGCTTTGAGTTGCGAAGGGACAGGCATACAAGTCTTTGGCGCAGAGCCTGAGTTTGAGGGCGCGGATGACTGTAAACGCGGGTTAGCATCGGGGAAACGTATCGAGACGGTAAAAACTCTCACAATCGCTGATGGTTTGAGAACACCGGTGGGCGCGTATCCCTGGACCGTTATCCATGATCGGAAGCTAGTGAGGCAGATGTTCAGCGTGACGGAAGAGCAGATCAAAGCTGCATTGCGGCTGGTGCTTGAGAGGATGAAGATGGTGGTTGAACCGAGTGCCGTGGTAGGCCTTGCCACTGCGCTCTTCAATGAGGATTTCAGAAGGATTGTGGAAAAGGAAGCTGGGGATAGGGGGTGGGATTTAGGGATTGTGGTTAGTGGGGGGAATGTCAGCGTTGAGGCTTTGGGGAAGATGTTTGAGGTGAGTCCAGCGAAAGCGGAAAGACAGGAGGGTATGGTTGGAAACGATGGAGAGAAGGTTGCTGAGAATGTTGCTGGTTGAGGGAACTGCAAAGCCAATAATTGAGCAATATACAATGCGAAATACAGTTCTGGTATGGTGCCCAGAGTTTATACAACAGCCCCATGTCTTGACCTACTTCAGGTAGAACTGTTCCCTTGGCGGAGGTGGAGCATTCGGTCCGTAGCTGAAAACACGAGGGAGTTTCGTATCTGACCTTAAAAGGTATAAAACCGCTGCCAAGTGCTTATACGTCTGAAGCAACTGTGATTTTGCTTTTCAAGGCCAAGTCGTTCTCGAAACTACCTATCAGCAGGACCTCTAAATGCAAGCGTCATTCCACCAATTGTAGGAGGTTACTGTGTTTACCATGTTTGTTGGATAACCTCCGATATCTGCTTCTTCTCTATCTGTCTCTATCTCATCCGAGTTATCCTCGTGTGTTGGTAAGGTAGTTCCGCTCCCAGTACGTCCGCTTTCTCCGATTTAATCAAGCTTCCATATAAATTTCTTCATTTTAACCGTAATCTAGGGCAGAGAAGATTAGATATGCTTTCTCGATGGCCAATCTCTGACCAGGACCTCCTTCTGTAATAAGTCTCGCAATTCTCTTGAAGTTCTGGCCAGTGTTCTGGACTCATTTGCTTGTCCGGATCTGATTGTTGAGTCGTATCTTGTCTGCTAAGCTTCAGCGCAAGTCTTCACGGATTGTGCGCCAAGTGACTGACTGGTGGTGCCGCCGTTGCGGCGTTGATGTCGCATACTGATGCCAGCTTCTCTTTTTATCAAGTCTTGAAGAAACGGGATGGATTGCATACAAGAAACCTTTCTAGGCTGGGTGAAATTCCTAGAATATGTGGTAAAAGGCTGAAGCTCGAGGTAGTTGAGGGTGGAGTTGATGGCTTTGTTTTTGTGATGCGTTGTTCGACATCGAACTTACGGAGGTCGATATTAGGAGGAAAGTCAGGAGGTCAAAAGTGGTATTTTATCCATTCAGGTGGTCATGCATCGCAAAAGACTTCGCGGGATATGAGGGTGCATTTCTGCCACACAAGTTGGGTAGGAAGAAACAGCGCGCGCCAGATAGTGATTTGAATTCATGTTCCGTCGGTGGCTGCGAATTTCTCATCCCGGGAGCTCAAAATTTGTATGCGGAGGAAGTCTGAAATTCCCCAGCCATTGTCCGAGGACACCTAGAGGTTTGAGACTAGTAAGAAACCCGTTTTTATATATAAGTACACGAGGAACTTCTCTTCTACGTCCGATCCTTCTGCTTCTGCTTTGGTACTAAGCTTGCTCGAATAATACACTCACGGTCAATACCTTGTTTCTTTGTGAGGATACAAATTTCACCCAGAACCACTACTTCGAAGACTTGAACTAGAAGGTAGAAGTGCAGTGATTGTATTTTGTTGTCGTCAAGATCGGGAGCAAAGGGGAGATTGTATATCGGTCAAGAGCTAAGCGAAAAAGAAAGGGGGAAAGGCGGCACTTATTGACGAAGATCTACAAAAATGCCACGGTCTACTCTACATGCGTAAGTTGGACTTAGGAAGTGGTATGGTGCTGTTGCTTAGGACCTTCATTACACCAGCGAACGGAGGCATATGAGGGTTCTTGTGAAAAAGTCTCGCGGGGAAAGGCAAATTACTGCGCTGATCAAGGTGCTTAGATTGAAGCCGTCTATATTTCGTTCAAACTATGGCGGTATGACTGAAAAGAAACCACAGCTTTCCAGAGGTGATACCGAAGGATATACCTTTTCCACTGGAACCTCTACCAATAATCGGACTGCCCTCTATCAAGTATCTCTTTCTCACTTCAATGGATACAGTGGATTGCCAGGGAACTCCCGCAACATGCTTGTAGGACTCTACCACTACTTAACAATTGTCCATTAACTTTGATTCTAGTAAACAAGGACACTTGGATTAGGCCGGTCTGTTTGCTATAGCGACCCAAACCAAAGAGAGGGTGCGGGATCCTCACGGTAAGACATCTCCACCGAAAAGACAAGGGATACAAAGGTGTGGATGAAGATAAGTAGCCAAGAACCTAGTGACGAGTCTCATGCTCATGCTCATGCTCATGTACTCCGTATGAAGGAGGAGAGTTGAGCACGGTTACGCTTGTACATAGAATGCGTGGCGTCCACATTTCTGCTTTTCCTATGTGGAGGGCCTTTATCTCTTGGGGAAAATAATGGCAACGCAACCATCATATATTATAGGAACAAAGCTTCGGGCATCGTTCGGGGAATACTGAGCTCCTAGCCTCAAGGGATGCATTGTCTCTTTCAGGTAGTAAAAACGGAGAAGTGGCGAGTCGCAGTGAGTAGCAAAGTTGTTATGTGATTAAATAGTTAGGTACCTGACCCACCTGACGACGGAGGTACCCATGCCATGGTCAAGTACCTTCAACCAATCATCAAAGACCATATATTTAACGCCGAGAAAGCTAGTAAATATGTCCGACTGCAAAACTTGCATCCCCGACGAAACATGCGTGCCAGAACAACACCACCTAGTGGACCCTGCTCCTAAGACCGAAGTATGAAATCATGACCGGCGATGCGGTGTTGTATATCGTCCCAGCGGCCTAATTGATTCCGTCATGGCAGTTGTCTGTATGTATATAATGTGCGTCAAAGTCGACGATGGAGTAGTCTCCTGCACACAGCATCACTCAACCATTCTACCAATCTCAACTCAGTTGCAATAATATTCCCCTCTCATTTAAAATACACCTGATAACCATCCCCACATATTCGCAATGGCCTCTAGAAGCACCACTTCCGGAGTCGGAAAGACCATACTTGTCACCGGTGGTTCGGGATACGTTGCTGCCGAAGTCCTCAATGCCTTCCTTTCTCGTGGCTATAACGTGAGGACAACAGTCCGAAACGATTCTTCTGCCGATAAGATCAAGAAGTCTCACAGCAAATACATCAATCAGCTTTCTTTTGCTATCGTCAAGGATGTCCAGATCCCAGGCGGGCACGACGAGGCAGTGAAGGGAGTAGATGGAGTAAGTCACATGAACGAAGCTCAGCAAGTCACGTATTAATATTTTCCAGGTTGTCCACACTGCTTCTCCATTCCTGACTCAAGTTGAGGACAATGAGCGAGATCTCCTCTTGCCGGCAATCAAAGGCACTACAGAGGTCTTGGCATCTGTCCAGAAGAATGCTCCCAACGTCAAGCGCGTTGTCATCACCTCCTCGTTCGCATCCGTTGTAGATGTCTCCAAGGGTACTCGCTCAGGGTACGCATACAGCGAGAAGGACTGGAACCCTACGACTTATGAAGCGGCTGCCAAGAAAGATGCACCTGGTGCCGTCGCCTATTGCGCATCCAAGACCTTTGCCGAGAAGGCAGCCTTTGATTACGTTAAAGAACGCAAACCACAGTTCGACATTACCACTGTCTGCCCCCCGATGGTCTACGGCCCCAGCGGCTCTGTCGTGACCAACCTTGACAATCTCAACACGTCTGCAGCAGATATCTACCGCCTCATGAATGGAAGTTGCAAAGAAGTCCCTGAGACTAGCTTCTTCGGCTGGGTTGATGTCCGTGACGTGGGTGAAGTTCATGCTCGTGCTTTCGAGAGTCCAGAAGCTGCCGGACAAAGATATCTCACAGCCTCTTCTGGCTACACGTACCAGCAAATCTGCGATATCATTCGGAAAGATTTCCCGGAGAAGAGGAATTTGGTCCCGGAAGGAACACCGAATGCTCCTTACCCCGATGTCTACACGCTTGACAACAGCAAGGTCAAGAAGCAGCTTGGGGTGGAGTTCAGGTCATTGGAGACCAGTATTCATGATATGGTTGTTCAGTTTATTGAGATTGAGAAGGCTACTGGCAAGGCCTAAGGGTTTGGAGAAGTTTCTTGTAGATATTTATGATTAGACGTTCACATAGCTAGTGCGCTGAGTTTCTGTTGTTATTATAGATTAGACAGCGAATGAACAGATGACTTTTACTTATTGAAAGAGCTGCTTTCTTTGTCGCTTTATGAAGGCATATTTAAGTGGATCTACATGATTGCGGCAGGATCTCTTCTCCTTCAATGATGCCACTAGATGCCTTGATATTGAAGATCCGTAAGAAGTTATAAAGCAAAGACTTTGCCGTAGAAAAGAAGCCAACAGACAACCCCTTTACACAGCAGGCATATCTAGATGGTTCTCTACAGCTTGGAATACTAGCCAGACTACATATATAATCAAGGCGCAGCTCCTCCCAAGCTCGAATTTAACTGGAAGCATTGGTCCCTATTTCAGGCATTCAGGGGGTGCGTGAGAGGACATAACTTTCAAGAGAATGCCACACAACCGCACCTCATAAGCATCAACAGACATTAGCAGACCCAGCGTTTGCTCGAAGAATATCTGTACAGAACTGGGCAATTCTCATTCACTACTCTAATGAACGACAGCTATAGATACTTGACAGCAAATCCGCTTTTAACGACAGACCTCACAGACATCCATGATATCAAGTCCCCATGATGAGAGATAGGAAACCTATCTTCGTCCACCCACCGCCGCCTCACCCATCCATAACGTAACAAGTACCTGGGTACTAGGTAGTTACTGCATTTCACTTGATCAGCTCTATCCTTCCCCAACGTGAAAGACCGCCTATTCATCATGGATCAATGTAATGATTTCGCAATGGTGTGCACCCCCTATCTGTGGTCAGATTGAGTAAGTCCGGTTGTTGGGATAGAACAAATAAATATATTCTTGTCTTTCCCCAATGAAGTCTCCTCTCCATCCTCGTTTGAGATAACTTTGACATCACGTTTTTGACTCTGACCTCACTTGAGCAGGAACATCATCAGCAAGGCTTTCCTTGTCTCATCTCTCATCTCTGCCACATCACGCAGAGCATCTCCTCATCTCCAGTGCTCGTTCACAGACGGACACGTGATACTAATCACGAGCTCATCCCATCTCTTCCTACTCCTACTTGATCCAGTTCATCCATCGCCTCGCAACTTCATTAGCCGCGTCAAGTACGAAACCTCTTGAAAACGCAATCCACAAACGCGTCTCCAACGCGTCTCCATCCCACATCATTCCATCCCCGTCCGCCTCCCCCTTTTTTCTGCCTTCCCCTTTTTCTCTCTCTTTTTCCCTCTCTTCTTCTTTTTCCCTCTCTCTCTCGCTAAAGATTCATCATCAATGCATCATCCCGTTCGCCAACCCATCCCATTTCCACCTCTTATCTTCCGAGATTACGATAAAGCGGGCCCCCGCCACCAATGAAAGAATTTTCCTGTCGTTACTCCTGCATTAGTGCCCGCGCCACCAAATTGTAACGTTTCCAGCGTTAATCTCCTGCTTTTGGGGGTTTTTTGCTGCGCCCACTTTCTCCCGTCTTGGATAGGTATGTAGAGATCTCACCGAATGTGGCTGGAAGCTTGATTTTCGTGTGGAACTGTAGGTACCGATACCTATGCATGCGTTGGCTGTCGTTGTTCAACTTTATTGATGTTGATGTTGTTTATGCCATATTATTCTAATAATATTACCCTGATTCATGATGCATGCATTAGCTAGGTACTCGGCGAATCGGCATTTATTTTCATGCACCGTATGTTTCAATTTGTCTCCGAGCATTCAGCCTGAATGTGGGAGACAGGCATAGTTAGCAAGGGGGTTTGCAGGTGCAGATGCATGTAAGACAAGGCAAAGTCACTCTCGAAAGTCAAGTCATTCATCAAAAGGGTGCTGGGCCAAAACTTGGTCTCCGAGCAATGCTGCTGTCTTCATGTTCCAATTCTACTATACAATAAATAGCTTTCCATTAGACAGGCGCCAGCACTGCTACTCTCTTGACAAAGACCAATAAACACTCCGCAGCATAAAGTCATTAATATAAAGAAGTCTATGCCACACAGTGAAGCAAACATATTAAAAAAGCAATAGTAAAGCAAAAACGTTTTCAGATGGAACTGAGTGTTGGTTTCGTTGTATTTGTCAAGCTCTCCCCACTCCTGACGCCCTCATTAAAGAACAGCTGCCATGAGATAGAGAAAAATATTACTAACAAGAACACCCATATGTCTCGCGACACCTGAAAGACCGCACACTATGGGGTATGATTGGATCCTCGTGTTGATGAACACTCTCGACCACACAAGCAATTACAAGAAAGGGTATGCGACCTGCATGCGTGGCCGTGTCGCAAAATTAGACGAAAGACTCCATAGAGCAATGCAAGAACACCGTTTGATATTAAACCCAAGACCACCCGCTATTTCCCCCGAGTCCACCTGCCGACCGCTTTTCCTCCCGTCATGAGTTACCGAGTCCCAGTGGTGAAATCGTACGTTCGTGACTGTTGGATTTGCGAAAGGAAGTTGAACCGCTTACAAGATGTAAGCAGCGAGACCGAGAAGACCAGCAAGGCTGGCACCGGAGAAGGCCATGGCCTTGTTGGCGCCTGAAGCACTGATGGTGGATGGGGAGGCGGTTCCAGAGGCCTTGGCGGAGCTGGTACCGACGGATCCACCTGGGGTGGTCTTGGCTGGCACAACTGGGCTGGTGCCGTTGGTGTATTGGGCAGGTGGGACAATGACACCGCTGGCGGAGCTATTCAACAGTCAGTAAGGTGTATGAACTACCGCATTTGGGACGGTTTGGGGCTATCAGATGGCACGTACGCAGCAGCTGAGGTGGACACTGGCTTGACGATGGTGCAAGGGCAGTTGGTGATGGTCAAGGTGGTGCTCTAGACGCGCTGTTAGTACCATTTCTGAAATATCGCGCAATGGTGTTGAGAGTGAATGCGACGTGCGAAGCCCAAGACTTTGCACCTCTCGTTAAACTCTCAAACCTCGACTGTAGGATACTCACGGCAGTGGCAGTGTAGGTGACACCGTTGAAGGTCAACTGGGTGGAGGCCGGGCAGACGGTGGTGTATGCGGTGTGGACCTCGGTGGTGTAGGCAACAGTGCCGTTGGTGACTGCGGCAGAGGCAGCACCTGCGAGAGCAAGAAGGGCGACGGCGGAGTATTGCATCTTGACGGTGGTATTATTTACTTAAAAGTAATTAAGAGGGTGAGTTGTTTATGGAGGGTTGAGGTGGAGGATTGTGGGGTGAACGAATGTAAGTGACAAAAAGTCAGGTAGATGTTGATTGAGAACGAGAGTGTGTGGGTGAGGAAGGAAGAATCAGAGTTGGAGGGTGGTGGGAAGTTCTTTATACGGGCAGCTGCTATGAGCGACGCAAATAGGGTTAGGAGACACGCTAGCGGGCGACATGAATTAGCGAGGTGCTTGGATGGCTGTTCCTGGTCCAAAATGTCTAGCTCCTGGCTAATCCCGCATGTTCGAGTTACACGTTAGTCCTTATGGGGAGATTTTCTGGATAATATTATATTTACCGTGGCCAGCTTGAGGCATCCTTGGGATGGCATGGCATGGCATGGGATGGCATCTCCGTGCCGCTGAGCCAGTGATATTTGTGTAGTGGGTCGCCATTTCCAGATTCGCTTCAGGGGGAGATTCAAGCCTTGCAAGCCAGTTTTATTGAAGCGTGAAGCTGTTGATGCTCAGTGGTCTCTCGGCTCTGGTATGCTGTGCGCTGTGCTGCGCTGTGCTGCGCTCCTTGATAGGGGGAGCGCCGCTCCGAAGGCCTCCCCTTTGCTGGTTCTCCTATAGACCATACACACCTCGCTATAGAATGTAATATGCAGCAATAATCTGTATTGTACAAACAAAAACACCGGTATCATGCTACCGCTCCCTATTACAGTACTCGAGCACCCCCCGAATCATCATTTACTACGGTACCGCTATACGCCGTACCTCGCTGCTTCCCGTTGCCACTTCTCTGGGCTAAAAACACTACAGCAGCCCTGCCACGTCGCTAGGGTCAGGGGAGATACTTCGTACTTCGTCGTTTGCCAGCCAGCCCCAGCCAGCACTAATAATAAAGGGGTATCATATCGACCTCAGCCTCGCTGTGCTTGATTGATTATTACGGTACTTCGAAGTAGTATTATTATCGTTATTCAGGCGCCGCCGTATGGCTAAATTGCCGTTTCCTTAGAAAGACGAATGATTTGGGTGCTTTGAGATTGCCATGCCCACACCTGCCCTATGACCCAGCAAATCATACTCAAGCATGTCTAGGTCCTCCAACGGGGGTGAGCACTGAGCGGTAAAACATTGGTTTTTGATCGGACCCATCACACCTAGTTATTACCTTTACGAGTATTAGGGCAATAATACCGAAGCGATCAAGCCAAGGATATGGTATCCGTAAATATACTTCGTAACTTCTAAATCAGGAATTGCAGGTGCCCTCCTGTTGTCAGCCTGTACGGCATGATTATAATTATACTGTACCGGTATCTCTTCTAAGGCTCTACCCTAACCATCGCGGCGCCATCTCCACCGCGAGACTCAAGCCGTGAATAGCGCCATTCTCCTTGAATCTCTCATCTTCAGCGGCGTTGTTTAAACGCTGTCGTTGTTGCTGTCGCTGTCGCATAGTACGAAGTAACTTTCAAGGGTCATCTCTCCCACTCCACTTACGAAGCACCCGTACAAGTCCGATATAAACTTCTCGTGTTCTCCCCACAGCATGGACTCAGGTCATTTCGGAATGCGATGGCTACCATATCGGTAGAACCTTATGAACCTAGCCTCCCCACTGATCTCCGGCCTCGACCATTTCTCCAGAACGGAATCAACAGATACAGTTGCAGACTTGCAGTACGGAGCCGCTACCGGTACTGTGCTGTATCTAGACTCGAGCCTCTCGTCCTCAAACGGCATTCGGGAGAGGGACGTGGGAAGTGGGTGGGGTTTCATCAAATTTCAGTGAAATTTGCATTGGCACCTGGCTCGGCGCTTTCTTACGCATCGTGGCAGCACCCTTATCCAACTTGTACAAGCTTCAGCCGCCATCGGTATTAATGTCCCAGAATAGATATGAATTCGATAGACTGCATATTCCATTTTGCTCTTCTGCTACGTGCTCACCAATGACAACCAGCGCTTCCTGAGATCAGCATTTTCTTTTCTAGAAGTACGAAGTATTTCGCAAAGTAAAGGGGGTTCGCGCCGCGGCCCAGTAGTCAAAATTTCTTCAAGGGGCAGGCAGGGCACTGGGCACTGGGCAGACGGCACGACCGATCTCAAGCCGCTCACCACTCGTTCGTTCCTGCGCAAGTCTCAGATTCCAGCCCCAGCACCAGCACCAGCCCCAGTTTACGCCCACATTAATGTAAGGTACGGGCGGAGTACACGACAAAACCTTCCCTACAGGTACAATAGCAGGTACAATAGCACGCACGACACGACTTCCACCACTTTACGCGTCGAGTCTTGTTACTGTAAGGTACCGGTCCGGTATCACCATGGGGGTCATGGCCATGGATAGGCATTCAAGATGGCAGCCTTGGCAGAGCAGGCACACATACAAGCTTTCCCGCTTTAGGTTGGAAGGCTCAATGGATCTGCAGTCTGAATCTCCGGTCAGAGTCTCGTCCGTCTCCTCCAGGCCTCCTTCTCTACCTCTTCAACTTCCTCTTCCTCTTGCATGAATACGGAAGGTCATACGGACGACCAATAGCAACGAACCTCTCGTTACTGAGTCTTCTCCTTTTCTTCGGCATCTAAAATTGAGGTGCGTACTCGTACCGGTGCTGGTTTGGTTTGATTGGTGGGGTATCCATCTGGAACGACAATAATTAATTCGTATTATTATTATTCAACCAAGTTTCCCCCATTGCATCGTTACCTCCGTACTTCTGGGTACAGTAGCATGTCTTTCCACTTTCAACTTTTCTACTTCCGTCGAATCTTTGCTTCATGGTTTTTATGCCATGCTCTCAGCAGGTTTTATTTCTTCTATTGTGTCCCACGAGGGATAATCCATACTTCACAACCGCCGCCGATGTTGATGCTCTCCTTCAGGTAGCCATGTGCTATTCACAGGTCCAAAGTTCGACTAGCTGTGGGGCATCCTCTACGTGGTTACATGTGTAGCCCCAGTGGGTGTACGGCATTCATATTGATAGTATGACATGTAGGTACAATTGACGCGCAGCGAAACTTTCCAGGGTTACTCAAGATCCGTCCTCACTCCATCCAAACTTCCAATGGGAACGTCTTCAATGTTTCAAACTCAATGGGAAATCACCTATCATCAAGACCGGCGACGCCAGCAACCGCTATCCGTCAAAATGACTGCAATAAGATACAAACTCAATTCTATCCTTATATGTAAAGATTCATCGAAGATCCTCAGGCCACTGCTCCTACACGTCAACGCTTGCGGCGGCCCTGTACCTCCGCCAGAAATTCCCGGAGGTCCAACTGCTTGATTATGCGGTCATTCCAAGGTCGCCCGTCGTTCCTTGTCGAGTTGAGGCATCATACAGAGCGGGGTAGCAACAGAATGCCGTAGATGATTAGGGACATCCACGCCGAGGACGCGGGATTGGCGTATTTCCAATTCAAGAGACTTGGAGTTTAGAGGAAAAGAAGATGCGGCACTAGGTCTCATGGATTTGGTTGGATATGTAGTTTGAGGAGAAGCGAGGCCGACAAACCATCATTTGGAACTTGGCGAGTGGAAGCGCTGCCTTGCAAATCTCCGGTCAGTCGAGAACATTTTGTGGGCAAGAGCATTGGTCTTGCTATAATCCTTGCGAGATGGTTGGAATTATTCATTCGCCTGGCCATGGCAGAACGCGCACATCGTGGAGTAAAGTGCGAATAGAAGAGGCAGCTGTACTTGGAGCATTACAAGTAATTCTAGAAGCATATTAAGCTTGAATGTAATAGGCAGAAGATATAGGGACTGTCAGCCAAATGAACCTTTAACATGCTCTTGATCTTGTTTGGCGGGAATCTCTGGGCTAGGCTCTTTAGGTTGCGGCTTTTTTTTCTAGATATATGATACTGCCAAGTTTGTCCTCTTCTCACAATAACAGCATACTTCAAACGCTATGATGTATACAGATTAATCCTCGGAAGGAGGCAGTATTGAAGTGCTCATTATTTCTTCTACTCTTAGTTGTTCAGTATAGCTCCAAATAACGTTGCGCTTGAATAGCCAAACGACAGCTGAAGCAATCCTACTTTCATACACTGCCCATAAGCCCACGAGCGAGCCCTTCATATGACCACAACCCTTAACGTCAATTTAAACTCTAACTTTCTGAAAGTGAATTGTGGAAACGTGAAGAGTTATATAGGTTCATCACTCAACAACCAACGGAGCCAAGAAAATGGCAAAAGTGCCATTGTGGCATGTAGATGCTCTATCAATCATTATGTTCTTTAAGCTGTCAATTCTAGCTGTTACAGGCGTAGGTAGATTCTATAATATAACTTTCGGTGTTGTTCAGCCAACACGCTGGTTGATGTCTATGAAGAGGATCCCTTGGGGGGTTTTATCCACACGACCACTATTACATTTCTCGGCGCAGACAATGAAACACAGGAGTTGCAATCTACCGGAAGAGGGCAGAACAAAAAGACGGCGAGGATGGCGGCATACAGAACTCTGTTGGGTATTCTGTATCCCAACGGACTTCAAGTCCTAGATTGTCGTTACTTCCAATTGTCGGTCGGAACACCAGAACACCTGATGAAAGTCTTCGAACACAAGGCTCCTTGCCTAGTGGACACCGATAAACATAAAAATACTCCTGCCTATATGGGGCGATTATCAAGTTGACGAAGACCTTTTGGTTTTTCTTGACAGGTGACTCGTTTTTTGACTCTTGATCTCTGAGGTGGTTTTAGTTGGCGGAGCGTCTTTATAGGCTGGTGACTCCGTGCTTGGTCCAGTTTACGAACCTGGCTGTTCTCGTTGCTGTCCATTTCTCCAGGCCCTCTCCACTTATAACCCTGTCTCCGTGCTCCATTTATGTGCACAGTATATTCCTATTCAAAGGATTATATAGGCCCCGGCCCGCGTCTTGCCTGTTCAAAAGCTTACCATTCATTGCATGGACACCCGCTTTCAGTCCGTATATCATTTTCAACTAGCTCGGGCTCAGTGGCTAGGAATATAATCTGCTCCTAGTTCAGGCTGTTAAACCCTATTAGAATAGGTCGTGAAAAGATATGAGGTGGGAGACTGCGGCTAGATGTCATGCCATATGTGAGTGCGTTGAATGAAGTTGAATGAAGTGATGAGATGCTGTGACATTTGCAAATGCCACTCAAGTGAGAAATGCGTTGTCCGAATACATATGAAAATATCATATTCTACAGCACGGTGCAGCATAGCAATAAAGTTGCAATAGTAGGGCTTCTAGTTGAGTGAACTTACACATAACCATGCAACTAAACACCAAAACAATAGGAAACGCCGGTGTACAATAAACGGGTAGATTATGAGGTCCAAGAAAGAAAGCAAGAGCGTTCAGAGCAAACAACGAGAAAATAAGGTACTCCGCTACTTCCAGTTATGTCCCCTCTGCTTAGAACTGTTATAGCTAGAAAATGCAACCTCGAGTGGCACAAGCAGTAGTCAATGACTGGAGTATTAGAGTACTAACATCTCCCTAATATAAGCAACCCAGCCTCACGGAATAACAATAGTATCAAACGCTGTTACAATCCTTATCTGTAATCTCGAAAATAAGAAAAGAGTAGATATCCAAAATCCATTTGAACCCAAAAGTGTATACGCAGCCCATGTTTTCATTATGCATCACCTATAGCTTCGAGCCCACCAGACTCCCTCCATCCAGCGCAATCGTAGCACCATTGACATATGAACCTGCCTTGCTTGCCAAAAATAAGCACGCGCCCGCGACATCCTGAGGGCTTCCAATCCTGCCGAGAGGAATGCCCGAAACGATAGCCTCTTTGAAATTCTTTAGTGTAGCAGCCATCATCTTGCTCTCAAAAGGACCGCAAGCCAACGCATTTGAAGTAATGTTCCTCTTTCCCAAATGATTTGCCAGCACCCTGCTCAATTGATGTAAACCCGCCTTGCTAGCACTGTAACTGAACGTCTCGAGGCTAGGGACCCGGATCCCGTCCACTGAACCGATGTTGATGATTCTTGCTGGGTCACCGTCTGTCGCTGCGGCTTCGAGAAGAGGTGTGACGCCTTGTGTGATGGTGAAGACGCGGGTTAGATTCAGTGTCAGGACGCGACTCCATGCCGTGTCGGGGAATTCGTCATAGGGTGCTCCCCAGTTTGAGCCAGAGTTGTTGACGAGTACGTGTAGCTTCGACTCCTTCCTCTTGAGTTCATCCACCATTCGTTTGCAATCTTCCAGCCTGTAAAAGTCGGCGGGGATCGAGTGCGCGGTTCCTTTGCCTGTGAGGGGTAGATGTCAGCTCCTGTTTGAGCAGAGTCAGGGGGTAAAAGTAATTGTGATTGGTACCGAGTGCATTTAGTTCTTTGCAAGCTTGCTCGCACGCCTTGGCATCTCTAGATGAGATGTATACTTTGGCACCATTTGCAACGAATCCCTCTGATATCATGCGTCCAATGCCCTTGGCCCCGCCAGTAACGAGAACCACTTTGTCCTAAACATACCGTATTAGTAGTATTTTAGATGCAAAGTAGGACCAGTCTGGGGTCGCATATCTACCTTGACATTAAACAGGCTTGCTGAATCCATTCTGAGCACAATATTTGTGATTGTTGAGGATCAGAAAGACTATGAAGTACTTTGAATACAAACAACATCAACCTCACATATCCGGGGTAGTCAAAAAGCCGAGGCACGATAAGGAGAGTTTGTCCTGTTTGCACCGGCACCCCCACCAAAGTCATACGCTAACTTGGTTGGAACGAAGCCTACGCCTACTACTCCGTAAGAAGTAATCATATTGTATTGTATTATTCAAAGACAATACCCATATATTCTTTATTATTCTACAGACCAAGCCCCTAAAGATCTCCACCATGACAGATAATCCAGACCAACGAAAGAATACTCGCGGCCGACTCTTCTCCCATTTCGACAACACCGATCCTTCCCAGCATGGCCCAAAATGGGACGAGCTCTGGAGAGAGGACTTTCACCCTTGGGACAAGGGTTCCCCCAACCCAGCATTTATCGACGTACTAAACGAGCGGCAAGATCTTTTTGAAGCTCCCACCAAAGGAAGAAAGAGAAAGGCCCTAGTTCCGGGCTGTGGAAGGGGTTATGATGTCCTGCTACTAGCTGCGTATGGATACGATGCCTACGGGCTCGAGATCTCTGCCAAAGCTTTGGAAAATGCAAAGACGGTAGAGAGGGAGGAGAACGGGAAAGGTATCTATGCGACGAAGGGAGGTATTGAGAGAGGACAAGTCACATGGTTGGCGGGAGACTTCTTCAAGGGAGGCTTTCAAGAGGATGTTGGGGTGGGAATGTTTGATCTGATATATGACTACACCGTTCGTTTCCTCGAGGGGTATTGGCAATGTCTCACGATTTTCTAGTTCCTATCAGCCTTGCCTCCATCATTGCGACCAGCTTGGTCCAAACGCATGACGGAATTGTTGGCCCCTACAGGAAGACTTGTTTGTCTCGAGTGGCCAACAGGTAAGCCGGCAAGTGAGGGTGGCCCGCCTTGGTCTCTCCCATCGAAAGTATACAAGTGTCACTTGCAGCATCCGGGGGAAGAGCTTCCATATGATAAAGACGGCGAACTCAAGGAGGCGGATATTGGAGAGCAGAGTAATTCGACCGGCCTGGTATCGATTGTCCATTTTCAGCCAAAGAGGACGTTTCAGGGGACGGGATATGATGCCGAAGGTAATGTTACGGATCGCATAGGCATCTGGAAGAGATAGCAGTCGAAAACATGCCTAGAGTCCCAATATATTCCTCAAGGTGCTTTCCGTAGTGAGTTGTAATGTTCGCCTAAGCCAAAACCATGGCGATAATAGGCCAACCAGATCTTTTCTGGGTCCTTCGAGCTCTCTAGCCCGGGTTCTATATTTTGGGCCCCTCCGTTTTGCAAACGCATATTTCCACGTTGTATGTCTTGGCTAGAGCGAGTAGTTCTAGGTGCCCGCCCCATTCCGCTGTATCCCTAATCTTCTCCACGTATTTGTCCAGAGGCTCGTCCAACCAAGCCAAAAAATCGCCCGGGTGACCCTCAATATACCTCGCAGCTGCCTTCCTCACGGCCTTGTACCGTTGGTCCTCTTTCAGCTCTGCGTCTGAACCCGTCCCCAAAGGAATCCCCATTTGTGAGAGTTGGTCCGCGACTGCTGAAAACAAACAATGACCATCAGGTCGAATGCCCTTTTCCGCTAGCCCCTGTGCCTTGAACTGCTTTAGCATTATATCTCGCTCTATAGCCTTGGGGTCCGGCTGATTCGCAGCCTCTTTCTTGGCCTCCTCTACGACCGCTTCTTGTTCTGCCGTTCGTCGTGCAAGTCGTTCCTTTTGTCGATTGCGCTTTCGAGGCTGGCCATTGTCGGAGGTGGGAGGCTCGGCGATGGTCGTAGTCTCGAGACTTTGAGTAACGCCCTTGACATCTGTGGGCTCGTCGTCGGTGGGGACCTCGTTATCTCCTGGTACAAGATCACCACCCCCAAGAGCCGCGCCCTCCTGGTCGTGCCTTTCCTTCAGCTGTCGCTCCAGTTCCTCACACTCTGTATTGACACCTTTTCTAGTCTTCTTAGTTGCGCCCTTCTTTTTTTGGGTAATGCGTGACTGAAGGTCCTTTTGCTCTCTGCGATGGCGGGCTTGCATCGCTTCGAAAGATTCCATCTTGCGGCAGGCAGGCAGGCCTAGCCTCGACTTGCAAGTTCAAAGAGTCTGTTCTGTTTTATGTCTCTGTGTGTCGAGGGGTGGAGGGAGGGGTTATTCCATTCACTTTTTTCTCTCCAAGCCAACCCCACCAAGGCCAAGTTTGCTTTCCCTGCAAACAAAAGCGGTTTGTTCCGTCTTTGGCCTACTGTACTCGGTAGTACTAGAAAAACAAGTAGGGACGGAGTACAGTACGGTGCAGTACAGTACAGTACAGTACAGTACCTAACCTAGTCATGCCATGCCATCCCGTGCCGAATACCCGGCCAACTTTATACTTCTGGTGCTTCGTAGGTACGTATCGACTTTATCCCCGGCTCTGACTACTCTGACTCTGCCTATGACACGGCCGAAGATGGCAAAGATGGGGAGGATGACTTCCATTCGCCAGCAATTATCGTATGAAGATGCAGTAGCAGCAGCAGCAGCAGCAGTAGCAGTGGCAGTGGCAGTAGCAGTGGCAGTGGCAGTAGCTCCCAGAACTCAGGCGGTGAATCAGAGGTATTACCTACCTTCAACGGCTTCTACCTCTTTGCCTCTTTACATCCACCTTTTACTTGAATATTCAACTTTCAATCCGTCCCCTATCTACTTATAAGATACCTCGTCGTATTTTCATCTCATCTCCTCTCCATATCCATCCTCAACCAGTACCCGCATCCGTCCTCTACAACCCCTCTCTTACCCCACCCCACCTCCCGATACTATACCCTGTACCGCCCACCAACTCTTTCCTATAAGTGCTATCTAAAATGAGACTGGATCCAGAGACAGACGACATTGAAACCAGTCGACCAATTCCCCAGGACTTTGACGGCCCCGTTGAACACCCAGGTGTATCTACCTTGCGAGATGATGAGTTCAAGAAAGAAGAGAAGTCACATGAGATATCTGTTCACTCGCAATCTACTCGTACAGATGCCGTAGGGCCAGCTCCAGAAGGGCCAGAAGCTCTGTCTCGTGCATTGTCGGTAGTTCCTCGATCCAGGAGACGGGGATTGCTTGGAAGATTTGCTTTTATAATACCCGAGGTTGAGCGGCCCCATGAATATAAGAATGGCACCAAATGGTTCATCACCCTGATTGTTGCTCTTGCAGCAGCTGCTGCTCCAATTGGTAGCGCCATCTTCCTTCGTAGGTCCCCTCTTCGAACATTCAAATGGCGAAGGGAGTACTGTACTGACGATCCTCTGATAGCGGCACTTCCTCAGTTGGCAATGGACTTGAACACTACGCCAACCATCACAAATCTCTCGGTAGCTATGTATATGCTATCCATGTCAATATTTCCCCTTTGGTGGTCTTCTTTCTCCGAGACACTAGGTCGCAGGACCATATACCTAGCTTCATTTGCGCTATTTACCCTGTGGAATATCATCTCCGCCATCTCTACATCCATCGGCATGCTTATTATCATGCGAGTTCTCGGCGGTGGGGCAGCCGCTTCAGTACAGGCAGTAGGAGCTGGCACCATCGCAGACATCTGGGAAGTTAGAGAACGAGGTAGAGCCATGGTATTTATTACTAAAACAGTTAAAAGTGTTCGCTAACTGTGAAAGGGGATTTTTTATTTGGGACCATTATTGGGACCACTGCTCGCACCAATCATCGGCGGTGCCCTGGCAGGGGCCTGGGGCTGGCGTTCGACCCAATGGTTCCAGGTGATCTATGGAGGTGTATTATTCATTATATTAACGTTCTGTCTCCCTGAGACCCTGGATGTGCGACGTCTGCCTCTGAAGGCCCTTGCCGCCACTCCAGCCACAGATGAAAAACCCAGGACGCTGACTCGAACCTCGACACGACAATCGATCCATCTGAAGACGAAGAGAGTGGCCAAAGTTTTCAAGCGCTGTATCATCGACCCCCTCAGCGTCTTGGCATATCTGCGTTTCCCCGCCGTTTTGATTTCCGTCTACCTTGCTTCCATTGCTTTTGGCTCATTATACGTCCTTAATATATCAATACAGCAGACCTTCTCCAAACCTCCTTACGGCTTCTCCGTCATTATCCTTGGCCTTCTTTACATACCCAATTCTCTTGGCTATATCCTCGCGTCTGTGTTGGGCGGAAGATGGACTGACCGTATCATGCACCGACGGGCTAAAGCGGCTGGCAGGTACGACGAGGCTGGAAAACTTGTCTTTATCCCCGAAGATCGTATGGGGGAAAATGTTTGGCTTGCTGCCGTCATATTCCCAGGGGCGCTTTTATGGTATGGTTGGGCGGCGGATAAGGGCATTATAGTAACCAACCCTTTTCTTTTTCTACTCCTTGACTTTGCGGTGCTGGGATTCCAGAAGACTAGCTCGTCTTCTTGGCTCTTGTTCTGTCCAGGAAACCAAGTACTAATTCGTTGCAGTGGGTTGTGCCAATGATTGCCAATTTCTTCTTTGGCGTAGGCAGCATGATTATTTTTGGGACCGTCACGACCATGTTGACGGAGCTCATGCCTCGCAAATCCAGCAGCGGTGTTGCAGTGAACAACTTTGTCAGAAATATATTCTCTTGCGTAGGGGGAGTCGTTGCAAGCCCTATCATAAATGGAATCGGAGACGGGTGGCTGTTCACCATCTTGGCGGTTGTCTGCTGGATAAGTTCCTTTGCGGTGGTGTGGGCGATGAGACGTTTCGGACCGCAGTGGCGGATCTCAATGGAAGCTCGTCTTAGATGAAGTTAGGGATGCCACTTGGGACATCGAAATGAGTAGCTGGTTCCTGGAAGGACGATCCTTGAGACATCATAGCAGGTGATGTATTCCGCCAATCTCCTTTCTCGAAGTCGATAGGGGAGGCGAGGTTGGGGACTCTCGAGACCGGATTAGTCCAACCCATGCTGTCAATTTCGACATTGAAATTCGACGCCAGCATCCTTGCCTCTGTGGCGATCTCCACTGCTGAGCCTTCATGGAACTCGAGCTTTTGCTTCAGAATCTTGGCGTTATCTTTGGACCATTCTAGCGAACGATCACTGTTCGGGGTGGACCCTACAAGCGCTTTCCAAGCCTCGCCAACTTTGAAATCGGGAGAAAATTGCTTCAGCAATCCTTTCACGACCAGAGAGGGTGACCATTGCCAAACACTGATGTTTTGCTTTTCATAGTGCTCAGCAATATGGTTGATCCGACCTATTCTTCTCGTCAGCTGTGAGACATGGAACTGGAAGCAAGAGAAAGACATCAAAGAGCCTGGTGGCCAACACAGTGAAAATACGGGTGACGAATAGAAGAACTAGAACATTCGAGTGCATACCGTCCCACGTGAATGAGCAAGCTCCACAGAAACCACATCCCCATGCCCTTTTCTTTTTCGTCGGGTCCCTATGCCACGATTCCCACCCTCTCGAGTCCTTTGACAATGCATGCACCTGTTGTAAATGCTGCCTCAATTTGTCCTTCCTTAACCACGTCCGACTACCATGCGGCTTGTTGGTACATTCATGGAACCTATGCTTCTTTTTGAGGTGTTGGGCCATGTCAATGCGATTCGTTTTGAAGCATTCACAGAAAACACAAGTCCATCCCGTTGCTGATTGAACGGCTATAAGCCAGAAGCGCAAAGTCAGCATTGCCTAGTGTAGTAAAGTTTGAGGGCAGGAATAATGTTTCACGGGAGTTGAAACGACATTTCAAGAGTAGTCAACTTTTGAAAATACCCCGGTCAGGAGATATCTGAAGTAGGAAACATTTTCCTCCACGAAGATCACTTACCTGGATCCCCAAGCATACATGTCCAGAATCTTTGTGGATCGTGAGAGTGTTCGTGGCGTTCGAAATCCGATTTCCGGGAAATTTGAGTTTGGCATACCGTGCAGTGGTAGATCCCTTGACCTTTGGAGGGTTTTGGAGGAACCGGCGGTCCGTTTCTCTCATTACCACGATCCTTCGGGTAGGTTATCATGTGTTCATGGAATGGCGATGCTTCTTCTAGGATTGTTTGGCTCATCGAAAACCCCGAGCTCGACAAACCCTTCCCTTTCGATAATCCGATAGGATTAATGGTCTGAGCTATCTGCGTCTCGAAGTCCTCAATTGTAGAGTCGTCTAAGCAGGGGTCGTAGACAGAGGCTAATGTTGATGCCGTGTCCCACGTTCGTAAAGATGAGCCGTAAGAAGACCTGTCGACGCTGTCGTGGCTCTGATGACCTGGCGGCGAAAGCAAGGGACATGACTCAAGGGATGACGCGGAGGATCTAAAGATGCCCCCTTGAGAACAAACAGTCGGAGACCACACATTTGCTTGTACGCTGCCTTCAACAGGAATCGTGAATAGTGTGTCATCCTCAATGGTGACACCGATAGGAGACCAAGCTTGCGTCTCAATGGCTGATGATCCGAAATTGTCATTCATATCGACACCATACGGAAAACGACTGGGATATAATTGGGCGCCTGATGTACTTTGGTCAGGAGCATCAAGCTCCATGAATTCAAGATGGGCAACAGGAGCATTCGAAGGACACGATTGTCCTATTTGATGTAAACTCTCCTCATTATCTACGTCGCATTATTAACCAGGCTTCTGGTAGCTTCGAGGGACCTTACTCTCAGACGTTTGTAGATTCTCCCACCACTGGTCAATTTGCTCTGCACTCAATCCTTGAGCAAGGCCGAGAAAAGCCTTCACCTTCTTCCCAGGACGCCGCTTTCCATTTGTGGAGGCCCAACAGCGCAGCATCCGTTCCTGGTCCTCATTTATATTCTCCATTGACGCGATCCGTGCTCCGTATTGCTACGGAGGCTTTGGTAGCAGATGCTGGCGTAATCAATAGTTCAATGAGCCAAACGAGTGACGAGGAGATTGACAAGAAGCAAACCGCTGTGTGTGAACGAGTGTGGGGAGACAATCATCAGAATCAAATGTGATATCACTGATTCTATACACCACGCTTAGGCAGTGTAACTACCCCGATGGGTTTATTTCTGTCAGGGCAAACCGAGAGGGCGTAAATGTGTGGTTTCAGGTATTTCGCCCTCGGCCCCGTATGGCATGCATGCTAGAAAAAGCATCCAATGTTCGTACTGTTGGCAACAAACAATAGAGTTGTCCCGCTCGCATGTTTCGTTTCGGCCATCGGAGGATGTCTTGACTTGAAACGTAGATTGTGCCACAACTGCCCAGAGGCCACAACTGGGCTAATGAGCCTCATGAACGTTCAATTGCCTGATTTTGATTCGTCCTTTTGCGAAACAAGACGGGTGGCACGAACGACGTGTACTTTTCCATGTGCCGGGTGCCTACAGTCGCCCGCAGTGTGGCATATTCTTTAAATCATAATAACATGACTTCTTACCTGAAGCGTTGTTTTCAATTCCAGCCAGCGTATTCCGTACTTGTACTTGTACTTGTATTTCTTTTTCCGAAACATTATTTGGTAGCAAAAAGAAAGACCGGCTTGAAAGGGGTGTTTGGAAGGCTGCATCTGGTAGATAGAATATGCTCCTGCTCCCGCTCCTGCTCCTTGGCTTGGTTGGG
>QGMG01000175.1:0-46216 GCA_007825325.1 Lachnellula cervina | reverse complement strand
CTGCTCCTCTCCTCCTCCTCCCCCCTCCCAGTCCCAGTCCCAGTCCCAGTCCCCACTTCCATTCACCAGCCTCTCCCCATCACTCCCACCATCCCTCGCCAACGCCTCCGCGACCTCCTCCTGACTTGTAAACTCCAGCCAACTGCTCCCCCTCCCTTCTACCTCCACTCTCAGCAACCGAATCCGATCTGTCATTCGAGCAATCACAACCTCGTTTTCTCGGATAGCATCTACGCAATCTTCGTCCGGAGGATCGCTCTCTGCGAACGGTTTTAGTTGTTCTTTGGAGTAGTCGAGGTGTGCGATGCTGTTGCGGAGTTCGGCGGCTTTGAGGTGAAGGGTTGAGAGGGGGAGGTCTTTTAAGGCGGAGGCGAAACGGGCGGGGGATATTGGGGGGGCTTCTGATGACATTTTTGGGGGGTTTTTTGTTTCTTTAGTAGATGAGGGGAAGTTGTCTTTTTATCGGGAGTCTTTTATTTCTACTGGTAGAAAGTTTGAAAGGCAACAAGGTAGACGTAGTGGACGCGTTTTGAGCGGAACATGGACCGCTTGGTCTGTGCTTCGGGGTTCAGTTCAAGTGATGATGAGTGAAAGTCAAGACATCGTTCGATATCGACAATCTTCTAATAACCTTGCGGACAAGGTTCTACACGAACAGTAACATGCCGCTGTAGGATTAGGAGAAATGACTAGCCTCGGGCCTTCAATTTTACGAATAGCGTGTCTGGATACACGAAGCTTGTTGCAGACATGCTCGAAAGTCGATAGCCTTGCCGCGAGGATAGCACAACAATATGCGCGGCCATACTCGATATTCAGTTCTCAGTGTTCATGGAAGGATAGGAGAACATCAATATCGAGTCGATTAAGACCAATACTCCGAATACCGAACGCAAATTCTCAAATTCGCATTGGGGCTAGAACATTCGCATCGCAGCGGATAATCAAAAACTTCACAGACTTGCCCAAAGACTACGACCCCGAAAGTGGCCTGCCATTCAGAACCCAACCCTTATCACAAAATGAAGCTCTCAGGATATTCGGGAAGGGCGTCGATGCCAATACGGCAAATCGAGCTCTCAGAGTATTACACGGCTTGCGAGTGTCAGGAACCTTAGAGGACCCAAACTCAGCTCAACTCAAAGCACCATTCTTCCAGGATCTACTGGTCAACAGAGGGCTAAGCTGGCTAAGGAAAAATGTACCTGTGGACGAGGTGCAGAATGCTGGTTTGAGAGCTGAGCAGGAATTGGAGGCAATGAATCTGGAGACGTTGCAGGACAGCATCAAAATCGGGCTTTGGCGTCCTAATTCTCGGGAGATTGGCGAGGGGGAATCACCATATGGGAAAAGTGGACTTGATAAAATCAGAGAAGATGAGGCGAGGATGTTGGATGAGAAGGAGAAGGAATTGGAGAAGAGCAGAAACCGCCAGGCGGATGAGATTCGAGAGAATACCGGGACCTTGCAAACAGGTGCCGCTTCACACGTCGTATTACGAAGACGTGGGGAAAACAAAAGGCTGAAATATTTTCTGGAACGAGCCGAGATCCTTCCTGAGACTCCTCCAGAAATGAGTATCTTCCAACGATTATTCCCCTCAGGACTAGTCGTCCTAGGCACATTAATAGGCGTCTATGTCTTCACCCAAGTCTACACACCACCCGCAACCTCCGCGCGCCTCTGGCCAGACATGCCCCCCTCAGCCGCAACAGTAGCCGGCATCATCCTCCTCAACGCCGCCGTCTTCGCCGCCTGGCGCATCCCCCCTCTTTTCCGATTCCTAAACATGCACTTCATCATGGTCCCCGGCTATCCCTTCGCATCCAGCGTCCTTGGTAACGTCTTCTCGCACCAAGCCGTCTCGCATCTAGCGATGAACATGGGGATACTTTGGTTCGTCGGCTCACGGCTACACGACGAGATTGGTCGCTCCAATTTCATCGCTGTCTACCTGGCCAGCGGCGCCATATCCAGCTTCGTCTCTCTCGCGTCCTTCGTTGTGCGCGGTAGCTTTGTGTCTTCCAGTCTCGGCGCATCGGGGGCTCTGTGCGGTATCATTGCTTGCTATTTATCCATCAATTCCGGAGAGAAAATCAAGCTCTTCGGCATCTTTCCGCCGGACGATTGGCCGTCTTTGAGCGCGTTGGGCGTGCTGGTATTTATGGTGGGGGTGGATGTGCTGGGGCTTTACAAGTTGAGATCGCGAACGGTAGATCATGTGGCGCATTTAGGAGGGTATGCGGCGGGGATTGGGAGTGCGCAGTTGCTGATGTATAGGTCTAGAAGGAGGAGGGAGATAGAGAGGGCGAGGAGGAAGGAGATGGGGATTGTGGATAGAATTAAAGAGGGGAGGGTGTAGGGTAGTGTATTAGTGCGGTATATATAATGGACTCACTTCTCTGTACTCCCCAATATCAAAGCTCTAAATATGGCAACCCTGTCCAGCGTCGAGCTTTGAACGTCTGGACTTAGATAATGCAAATATTGACCTGCAGTGTGATTGGACCACTGGGGTCTGAAGCCTGAGAGGTAAAGTCTTGGAGTACAAGTAAAGTACTTACTGAAATGTACTCCTCGGAGAATTTCATTTGCTTCGGAAGCCCCGCACTAGCTGAACGACACTGATATCCGGATTGTACGCCAATAGCGCTGCCGAGATGCTATAATAGCCTGTTCAACCCCTCTATCATCATGTTACAGCAATGTGGTTTTATATGTATATACTCAGAGGGGGTAAGTAAATAGGCTCCGTGTATCACAAGGAGCACTCGCGAGTGAATCACCTCACGTACTTGCCCGGGCTGTGATGAATGCGAGAGGCTGTGAATACCAGAATCAAGTATATTTGCCTCAAGGTTCAATCAGAATAAACCTGACTTTTAACAAAAACTTTCGCTGTATTGCAATTATCCTTGTGCTGCCTCGCACTGCCTACATCGTCTTTGGTGGAGAGATCCTAAGTCTGCCTGTACTGTATTGCGTTACATACCATCATGGGCCTATTTCTACTCCCCTTCTCCATCAGAGACAAAGTCCCCATTACAGGACGACTCCAGATAACTTGTCCCGGACACAGAAAGCATAGTCACAGAGCGGGCTCGCAGAACACAAGACTACATACAATGCATTCAGCAAGAAGCCAGCTGGCACGTGGACCCGACATATTTCAGTTTCGTATTCTACATTGCTACCATTATCTTGTTCAAAGACAACCACGAATCTGATGTACAATCCCGGTCCGTACGTATATCAGGACCACCAATAAAATCACTTGGTGTCCTACCTGGGTATCGCACATGGAACGCCTCCCTACTGGCAAAGTGCCTACAACACGAAGAAAAAGAAAAACCGTCTAGGTTAGACCTGTATATCATCGTCGATCATAGTAATCTCGCTGAAATGCGATAGGATGTGAGGGCGGGTTCCCGAATTGTTCACTCTGTGAAACATCTAGGCTAGAGTCCTGCCGTGCTCGTACTCCTTTTCTGTTTCCCATAGTCTTGGGCGTGATTTGGGTCTCGGTGAGAGTCCGCCAGCCGACAGCCCATCAAAAATGGATGTACCGGGCGAATCGTTGGAGGTATCGATATCCCTCAACTCTCTGCCGGTATTGTGGTCGTCCTCTGGATCGAACCAAGTCGGGCTTGTTTCTTTGGGTTTCATCTCCATGCTTGGCTCCTTATAACTCCACATGCTTTTCGCACTCAAACTACTTCGTCTACTCTTCGATCTGGCATGGCCACGAGGAGCTTTAGATAGGCGACTGCTCTGTCTCTTTACAGGCGGTATGAAAGGAACGGCCCCTGGCACTGTTTCATCGGTGAGGCCTGCTCTGGCGTTTGGCGCTTTGGCCAGGAACGATGGTGTATCGGGGACGATCGACGCCGGCTTGGGCATTGCTGGTTGTACGGCAGAAGTTGAAGTTGGCCATATCCATCCAGGGGTTTGTGCAAGTCCCACTGTGTTTGCATCTTGTGTGACTGACGGCTGTGTTGAATATGGAAGTGGTTGCTTCTGCTCGGAAATAGTTCCACGCCATGAAGCAATCTCTTCGTCGTTGATTGGCGATGCTCCCCTATGAGCAAATGGAGATTGATTTCTCAGATATCGAGTTATAAGTAATATTGCACCTGTGATGAGGAGGAGGCCAACGAAACCCAGCACCGCAGATAAGATTATAACCAAGTTCCTGTGGCTGGTGTTTCCCGAGTCCGGCGAAATGGAAGTCGCCATTGATGTAGCAGGAATAGAACGGGAAGACGACGTGCCCCCAAAGCCATCAGTGACAGCTTGAGTAGGTGTCGAAGGCGTTGGTGTTGGTGAAGAGTATGACAGCTCAGAGGAGCTGAGACTTGAGTATGGAACAACGGAGGCAACCGCCGTTGCTTGTTTTATAAGATTGGTAATGGATGAGATCGTGGGGGGAGAGCTTGCTCGTGCCGTATTCGAATCTGTGAATGTTGTAGTTGAAAGCGGATCAACGCCCGTCTCAGGTCCCGAGCCTGGCTCAGCAACGCAATGAAGCACCAAGCTCAATAGATATGTGAGAATTGACGAGTGGACACTCCTCATGTCTAGGGAAGGCTTATGTGGTGGATTGATATCAAGAAAAGAAGTCCAAGTGGAGGAGCTCAACTCATCGCTATGAAGGCTGGGCTGGGCTACATGCACTGGCAGAATCTTTCAAAGAAACAATATTGAATGATTAAAAGGAGTCAGACAGGGAGAATACGAATGATGAAATACACGGTGGCCAAGTGATCCATGGATCAACTTGGGACACTGAGAGACAACAGTCGAAGACGCACAAGGTGTAAAAGAGCACCCTTCTGGAGATGCGGCTTCTATTATTATAAGAGAGGGCAAGCAGCACGGCTCAAGTCCAGCCGGCCTGCAGTGGAGTGGTAGCAGGGATGAATACAAGTATCTCACCTAGACCATTGAAAAATGGGTGCATTTCGGATGGGCGAGGAGACGAGGTCACCATGCCATGGTCCATGGGTGGGAATCTTTGAAGTTGGTGGGGGAGGACCCTTGCACAAACCCTTTCATGGGTGTAGGGTGGTGGTAGGGTGGTGGCAGGGTGGTGGGGTTGGGTGGACTGGTGGGAAGCTTGAACTCGCTTGAACCTGAGCTTGACTGGCCGTGGCAGTGGCCGTCAAACACTTTCATTCGAGAGGGTGTTTCGACGCCTCCGATGCCTCCGATGGGATGGACCTTGAGCTTGAGGCTTCCTGGTGGGTTCTTCGGAGACTATCCAGTGACAGCCAATGGTTGGCAGCCAAACAGTACTGTAGAATTTCCTCCCCCTGGCGCCCCCTCTGTTAACTCGCCCCTAATTACCCCACCTGCCCATGCAAAGCACGTTTCGCAAGCTTGAGCGTAGAAAGTACGAAGTACATACAGGACTGGACCTGGACCACCAGGACTAGGTACCGTTACCGTCGTAGTAGATTTACCTCCGTACCTAGTTGGTATGCACGCTCCATCACAAACAATTTCTTCCTTCGTCGTTTCGTTTCGTTTCGTTTCGTTTGAACAGCCGGAGGGTCAGAATAATACAGTATAAATTCGAAATGACAGGTCGTGGGTTTGTCTGGGTTTACTCGTACGGAGCGTAGAGAACCTTGGAGACCCAGAGTCATGAGCGCACCTACATTATCGTGTGCCTGACTAGGGAAAAGGGGGATGGGAGGGGGAGGGTCGGGATGGGATAGGATAGAGCGGTGAAGCAAAGCCTTATCAACGTTCCAGACGGCATATCTAGCAGCCACAGATTTAAACGGACACCATACTCCGTAAGCATCCAAAAAAAGGGTTGGCTAAAACTTGCGCTGGTGACTGACCTGACCACCTTCTTCCTGCTTTTTGGCCTTTACGGAGTACAATTCGATACCATGGTATTGGTTGGTTTGACAGATTATTGTGCCGTCCCGTGGATTCCAACACCTGCTCGCTTTGAAACTCAGCCCATGTATACATGGCATTGTAAAACGCTGTTTATTGGTCATATGGGGAATACAATTGCGACTGCAAATGATCGACAGCGGGAGCTCCCTGGTTTCGCGATTTCGGGGTACGGAATACGCAGTGGAGTGTTCAGAGCCAGAGCCTCATTCGAAACAACCTTTTCAATTGGGTCCTTTGGAGCTTTTCTTATTTATCTCATCACACATGCTTGCCTACGTGGACAGCTCTGTTTTGTTACAGAAAAAAAGGTTACGCACGCAGGTACCAACGTCGTCACCTCCCCTGAGAGAAGGTCAAACTACTACAGTACACTAGGCGGGTAGCTTATGATTGATCTTGATATCGAGTATTATCTACCGATACTCCGTACCCGTTTATACAACACAAACCCTAAACGCTTACAGTCCACCCGAAGAACGTGATGTTCGCTGAACAAATTACTGTGGGTAGCCGCCGTTGCAGCTGTCACAGTCAATGCCAGCCTTGAGGGGAAGGATGACGATGATTGAACGAAAAGCGCCTCTCCCGACCTTATTAAAACACGTGGAAATTTGAGAGCTTCACCGCTCAGCGTATCGGGTTTTCAATAGTTGCTAAATTGTCCAACATCGTCCATATTATACATAGTTTGGCCTGAATCTAGCCATTGCCCTCCACTAGCTAACAGCGGGATGACATATCAAGCCACATGCCATCAACTTCAAGCTTAATCAGTACCTGGGCGTGAGCCGTTCCTGGTGAGCCGTTCCGTCCGTTTCCGTTTCCGTTCCTGGTTCGTGTTCTTACTCAAGATTCGAATTCCACTAAGGAATTTCCTCTATGTAGCTACTGAAGATTTCTATGACTAGCTAGCCGGATTCTTAGTAACGCTCAATATATTTTGTTCAAAGACTTCTCCCACCAGTCAGTCCTCTTTTCTAATACATACAGACTTTAGGTAGTGTTTTACGTCGCCGTACAATTAATAGCATGGATGATAATATTATGCAGTTTGAACCCCCCGAGGCCCCCTCCCCTTCCCCCTTCTATCTTCCCGTTCCCCACCTGTTGTCGATTTTGATAAGACGGCGCGATAAGCGAAAGATCCTCCGAACTTTACTTGCCCCTGTCCTGTGCCTGTCATGGGGAAAAAGCGGCACTACTACGGAGTACCCACTCTGGTCAACTTTGGACATCTGCTGGATACCGTAGATTAAAAGTTTGGTGCCGCTTTCACCTCATTTCTCGTCCAACCTCGAGCCCGAGCTTACTAATATTACTTTGGAGTGAAGCCGCCGCGCCGCGACTTGCGAGAGAATCTTCAGGTTTCATTCCATTCCTCCCGTGCTGACGAGAGATCTCTGAACATTTTCCCAAGCCACCTTGAACAACACACACACACACACACTATTCAGCTGGAAACCACCCCATCAGTAAGCTGGCACGGTATGTACATGTGGCAGCACATCAGCGAATCTGACTCTCTCTGTCTCTATCTGTCTCTCCCTTGGAAACAAAGTGGACTTGTCCACATCCCCACCTTCCTCTTTCTTTCTTCCAGCCCCCATAGGGCCATATTACACCATCCCACCTTGGATTTGGCAGGTTTTGTTCACCAGTGGTTCATACTTGAGCTGTTTTGCCCCACAACACAACACAACGAATTAATCTCGATATGGCTAGAAGTATATACAATGCTATAACGTTACTATCGAATACTAGGCCAGATCTGTAAAAGTTATCAAAAAGCTAGCGTTTAAACGCCAGGTTAGCGTTTGCTCCACTTCTTCATGGAAATCGCTAAAAGAGGAAGGTTTTATAATTATTGCCTTTATCGATTATGCTACAAAACTAGGAAGGGGCCCTATAAAATAAGCCCCCTTATTAACCTTAGGGATAACCTCATTTTCCCAGCTATTATTAATATTAGAATTATAATTTCATTGCATTTAGGGGTCGCAGAAAGCTATTAAGGTTGCTGCCTAAGCTAAATATTATAATATATAATTAAAAAATCGAGTAATTTTAATATATACTAAAGGTCTAGAATTGCGCTTTAATATTTGGAAGGCTCGGAATTGCATTTTAGTAAAAAGGGAGGCTCGGAATAGAGGGAATTGTTACATCTCTAAAAGTACTTGGATTATAGTATTAATCTATAGTAAATATAAGTATTAGCTAAGCTCCCAACCTAAAAACAGTGCAAAACAGTTAAAAGTGCTAACTTACTTATTACTAATTTAACTCTCTCTTTAAAGCTATTCAAAAATGTCTTCTAATATCCCTACTGCTACTTAATTATTGCGTCCTCTTATTTAAAACCTCGAATGTAGTATCTACTAAGAGGGTATTGCCTTAGCTAATCTTATCTATACTAAGCCCTGCAGTTATAAATTCCACCAAATATGCCTTAAAGGCTAGTTTAATACTATTTAATATTAGGCGTATTTGCATTATAATAATTGCTCTAAATACAGCTGTCCTCACTGCTGCAAGCAGATAAAAGAGCTGCTTATTAGGCTAGTCGCTTCTAAAGAAGATAGAAGCATTAGCTATTCTATTATTAATATTAAAAATATTAGAAGAAATTGTATAAGAGACTAGTTAATAGCAACTTTTAGGACGCCTGAGCTTCTAAGACAGCATCTAATTAGGGGTCTATTACCTCTAGTTTGTATGCTAGACAACTCTAAGCAACCTCCTATTATTAATTTAATGCTATTAGAAGACAAAGAAGATAATCTTAATAAGAGCCAAATCCAAGATTAAGAGCCCTCGCCAAGCAACCATCTTTTGCTATATAATAATATCCCTTCTATCTAACCTTAGCATTATAATATAATATATTCTTAAGGCCTTAGAGGCCTTAATATCTAGGCTCTTCTTAAGGGAAGGCTATAGCTACTACTAATTATCCCTTTATCTTCTATGCTAGCTGCTTCTTAGTCTTATTCTAGAAATAGTAATGCTTTAACTTACTATAATAAACAGATAAGAGGCCTCCTAATTTGGGCCTGTATTAATAGTGCCTCTAAGCTTAATTCTTAGCGCCCTCAAGATGTAGGGAAATAGTTTAATATAAGACAGGATTGTATTTATACTAAAACGGGCCATTAGATTGCTAGCCCTTAAGAGGTTATAAAAAGAGCTATTTAGTGTAGGGCGCTAGCGCGTAGAAGGGATAAAGTAGTAATAGAAGAGGAGCAAGCTATCTCTAACTATAATGCTACTATTAATAAGTTCTTTATAATTTGGAGTTAGTATTAGAAGGAAGTCGCGCGATTAATAGTATAAGGTATAGCTTACAATTTGCGCATCTCTCTCAAGCAGACATTTATTGCCTAAACCTGTAATAATATAATGCTTTTAATGCTCTTAATAGCTTTAAATTAATGGACTTATAACAAATTTGCAGCTAGAAATAACCTTATAGCTAAGCCTAGAGAATAGCAACCTGTATAGCAAGTCCGCGCCTAGCGCTTGCACTAAACTAATATAATAGTAGTCTATAACTTCTTAAGCTTCCCTTAGTCTAATATAGTAAAGGCTATATAGCAGATTATAGTATAAGATAATCTAACAATTTAGTATATGCTATAAGCTTTTAAGGTGTATTAAGAGAGAGTAGATCGAGTTATTAAAGCTATATAAGTTAGAAGGGAGGAAGATGCTAGAATTAGAGATTAGATTAATAAACAGATTAAGCGTCTAGAGGAGCTTATCTTACTTATTCTTAGTTGCCTCCCTTAGTAGCCTATAAAGAATAATAGTAATAATATTAAGGTTTAAGAGGTTATAAATGTAGTTATAAAGTGCAATTTAGATGCGTATTTAGTAGTGTTTTAATGCTTTTAGCGCAAAAACGCAAGGTCTGCTTATAGCGCATTAAGTACTTTTCTAAATAGCTTTGTCTTAATAAACCATATCCATTTTTAGATTTTTAAACTTAGGGGATAGTTTTTAATAGTAGTAGCTTAAATATATTAAATTTTTAAAGCACTTTACTATATAGTTATTAAGTTATTACTATAAGAACTTAAAGTCTAATGCGCCGATTAAATACAAGTTGTGCAAAACCTTAGATTTACCCTGTACTAAAAATAAGCAATAGCCTCTAATTGGTCAAAATTTATTACTAAGCAATATTCACCTGATCTGTTTCTACCCTTTCTCCCCTTATTAAAAGCTTTAATATATTATTATTACTACTATTTTATAATGAACGCCTTAAACACTATACAAATACTCCTCTACTATTAGAGGGGGGCACTAGAAGTAGTTAGAGACCTAATTACCACTATAGACACATATTAAAAGGTTCTCTAAGAGCACCAAAACTATATAAATACCCCCTATATTAGATGATCCAACCCTTATCTGTTTATAGTTCTTATTAAACCTCTAGTAATTCAAAATAGTCCTAAAACACTGCTTAATACTAATCTACGCAGTAGATATAATATTATTAAATGCCTCTTCTATTATAGTTAGGCGCGGATAATCTCGAGTTCTTTTAAATGCGCTAATATAACTATAAGCACTAGTATAGGCGGAATCCCTAAAAATTGCTAGATAAGAGCAAGCTAGCAAATAATTAATAAGCTAATACAATATCTCTACTACTCTAGAAGCTCTAAATAGCAATACATTATATAAATAACCTTTAAATAGGCCTGTAAGCAAAGTAATAAGACTATTAGAAGTATTAATACCCTGCTACTTCATTGTATAAATACGCCTTATTCTATTATAAAACGGTCGCTATAGTATTATCCCTAGACGAGGCAAAGGTTATAGAGTGCTATTAATAAATCCCTAAATATATAAAGCACTATAGAGCTGCTTAATAGAAATAGCGTATTACTAAAGCTTTTAGAGGTTAAGGCGATTTATATCCTAAAAGAGGAGCGCTTAATATTAACTAATAAGGTGAGAAAGAATATTATTAAAGAGGTTGCAAAGCATTAATTTTAATAGGTTAAATATTAGCACTAAATCCTTCCATTGCATTTAAGCTAATAGTTAATATAATAGGATATAAAATGCTATTTCCAGTAATAGATTTTGATTATAGCGCTATTTAATCTCTTCTAAATGCAATAGAGGCCAAATCTAATAGATCTTACTTCTTGAAAACCTTATATACTTGTATGCTTAATCCTCTAAATAATAATCCAAATCGAATAGGGTTTTAGGGTTATATAAAAGAGGAGGTTAGTAGTTTTGCAGAGCGCGAGGGAGGGAAATAAGATTATTATTATTAACTAAATTCGCTCAATTTTAAATAGCTTCTTAGATAGCATTCTCTCTCTCTTATTGCTCTATAATAAGGAGGGTTATAAGGGCGCAAGAGCAAGGGTTTTAGACGTCTTAGGGGTCCATTTTAGCGTTTCTAGCGTAGAGATTAAAATCAAGAACATTTTTAGAGGTTTTACAGCTAAGAGGCTAGGGGCTATAGGGGCCGACCCCCTATAGCTATAGGGTTTAAAAAAATCATGCCACAAATCACTAAAACAGCTAAAAACACCACGCCAAGAGAGGGTTTAATTGCATTGCTTTATTAGGGATAACCTCAAGCTAATGCAAGTTAGAGGGTGTAAGAGAAAAACGGGGCAAAACAGCTCAACTGTACAAGTAAATTACTTTACCAACCAAGACCCTGAGTAGTGAGCACCGAGCCGCGTCGGTACCTGAGCGTACTGTACCTGTCTTTTCACCGCCTATCCTATCCTGCCCTGCACATTCATTCAGCCACATCCATACATGATCTTCCTCGCACATGGTCGAGCCGCCCAGGAGTCAGGCCAGGTCACCCAAATATCATTCATCCTTGGTAAAGTAACCACAATAACAATGTACAAGAAACATGCTCAACTCCACTCCATGCCCACTTCATCCCTGCCCCGTTCCTGCTTTCTTTTGTGGGGTGGTGGAGTACCTAGAACATTTTCACCGCATACAGTACTGTATCTACAGTATCTTATCTGCAGATGACTTGCATGCAGCGGGAGGCTCGCTTTCCGTGCTGTACTCCGTAGCACAACACCTACCTGCATCGCTTTTGTGCACCACACCACACCACCAAATCATAACAGATACCTATATTTAAACATTCCCCAGCGCGTACAGTATATACTTTTAGAAACGCAAAGCAAGGCTCTACCGCAATTCTTCAACTCCTGCGGTATTTTTCGACCGTCTCCGCAAAAAGAAGATGCTCGCGCCAAGTAACGACCGCGGAGCGATCGCTATTTCATGGAGATCAGCAAGGCTGAGATGCTTGGCTTCATCGCTCGACCATATTCACTTGGCAGCTGCTGAAATGTAAGACGACGAAGCGCCTTATTCTCCCGAGTGGCTTTCCCTTGTCGATTGGGCTTGAGTACAGTGAAACAGAAGGCGCAGTTTCCTTTTACAGTGCGCGCAAGTCGCGCAACTTTCCCCATGTTGATGTGCGCGTGTGTTGGAATCATTCCGTGCTTTCTTTTAGACGAACAGTGAGGAGAATGGATATGATCAGGAACCTCCAGGTGGTATTGTACTTTGGAGTCCTTGAGGCTTGAACATTTTGACTTCAGCGAATGCGGATTTCTCATCATGGTTCACAAGAAGGATACGATTACTTGCAGCTTATAAGTCAAGGTTTGAATCTTTCAACGTCACTAGCTCTTGAAGCACAAGGAGGAGAATGCTATCCTTAATGCTGTCATAGATGTGCGAGACGTGATCTAGTTGGGTACTCTGCAACTCCGTGATATAAAATTCATTTGTTTAGTCGACAGAGATTTTACTTATTCTATTTTTGTTGTAGTAAGCGATTCATGAAGAGTGTCTCTTCCTCAAGATATCATCATATTTCAAAACCGCTCCCAGAATGGTTTGAGCCCCAATACTGCAGTTTTCCGGACTAGCATATTCGAGTGGCGAGTGAGAGATGCCGTCCCTGCACTAAATTTTCTCCGAGTCAGCATTGCCTAGTCAATATATGTTGAATTTGGGAGCAATGAATGTCTCAGAGCTTCTGAGACTTTGAATCCCTCGCAATTATGTCCGAATAGAGGAATAAACTGCCCGAGAGAGGATACATACCGGCGTGAAAACCATAGCTGTCGGGCAAACTAGTCGTGTGTATATTGAATCATGACCTGTGTGTCCCATGATCAGCTTTCTCTGTTCTTGATTCTCTGGAGGCAGAACCCACCGGTATGACTACACAGCTTATCATAACTGTAATTCATATCCTTTGCAGCTGCCTCTACACAGCCTACTGCCTCTGCATCAAAAACCCCAGGGTCAAAGCTCCAGATATTCTGGTAATTTGCTACTTCCAAGCCATGCTCCTTTGCAGTTTCGTGTACGAACTCCTCAATCCGGTCCTCCATACCCTTCAGCGTTGCGAGGTCGGTATGCTGCATACTAAAGGAGAAGTCCACGACCGAGGGTATGTTGCAGAAGTTTTGGGGCGACGATTTGAATAGCGAGACGGTAGCCATTCCTGTCTTGGAATCACGGCCAATTCGCTCTACCTCCTGAACCATCTTGGAAGCGCCTACGAGGGCATCTTGACGGTTCTACAGATGATGTTAGGTATGCGGATATTGGAATGGGAGATATGCTTGCGTTCATGTAAGTTGTGTCTGTATGTCTTGTAAACCCACGGAGACTGACATCGTACCACCGCATTCCTTGAATGCTAGGAGTTTTTAGAAATTTTCATTCCCAAGCTCGACGGCTAAACTCACCTGTCCACCACGCCAACATCAGAACCCGACTTCTCCAGTCTATTTCCTTGTTCGATATGCTATTGCACGTGAGCAAGCAATTCACGATGTCATTTAGACTGGTTCACCCACAATTTCAAAGTGAGCAGAGAGAGGATTTGTCTTGTGGGAAACTTCCTTCGTCCCCAAATACCCAATTCTCTGCAGCTCGTCTTTGATAGATATCGAGCGGTTCGTTGTATCACTACACTTGTGTGCGTACTCCAAATCCAGCTCTCCCGACCATACTGCCGAAGCCATGCATCCTGCATGGTGATCAGCTGATTGATATCTTGGATATCTGAATCCCGATACGGACCTGGAGGAAACCGAGCGCCCTCTTCATTCGTCCAGTTGATCACAGTGAACGGTGCATAAGTCTTCCTCCCACTCTCCCGCAAGACTTTAAGTACTTCAAGACCTGTGAAAACCTACACGAAGACTTAGTACGTCAAGATACAGGACCGTCCAAAGACATTATCAACGAACCCCTAATGGGCCATCAAACTTCCCACCCGTCTGAACGGAATCCAGGTGCGACCCCACTCCTATGGGCGGGATCTCGTTGTTTTCCCCCTCGATGGTAGCCCACTGGCACCCGAGAGCATCAACCTCGTATTTCGCCCCCAGCTTCTTCACCTCTGCCGCGAACCAATCTCTTGCAATCTTGTCATTGTCATCACACGATAGTCGGCTGAGCCCGCCGTCTTTTGCACCGGCCATTTCACATGTTGATTGTAGGGTGTTCCAGATACGGTCTTGGGAGACGTTGAGGCCGTGAAACGATGAATGGCGTATGAATGATTTTCCAGCTATGAGAGGTTGGAATGCTTTCCTTGCAACTAATGGGCGGAGGAACGACATTGTGATAGTGGAGATTTAGTAAAGGGAAGGCGAGAGCTTTAGATGGACTGGGATTCCGAAAAGCCCTGTCTCGAATTTAATGCTACGGAAGGCGTCGACTCACTGGCCAACTCGAGCTCAGAAGTTGAAAATAAGGGGCCATCAAATTTATCTCCCCACGTCATGTACTACTATCTATGAAAGTGGGATGAAAGAACCAGGGGACACCGAGCTACAGTACCTATCAGCTTGAAACGGAAGTAAGCTATAATGAACCTATCTATCTTCGCTCCCAGATCCCCACACCCCACTCATCTGATAAGAAAATCTGTTCGGGGGTACTCGCAAATCCCTAGATTCATGACTTTACTATACGAACACGTTCACGATTTTTCTCTCATAAAAGAGTAGCAGTGCCCTGGATTCAGTCAACTCATGATTCGATAGGATTCACGAGTGTTTCGAGATACATTTCTTCAACACTGCCAAAGTCAAACCACAAGCTGCACACCTCTACCGCACGCGTCGTTTGTTTACTCGGAATACCTTCAAGCTTCCGACGTCATGTCGGACGTTTATCTATGCGACGAGGACGAGGGGTGTTTGGGCGGCAGCAGCCGCGATTGCGACGGCATGGAAGACTACAGTAGCGTCTAAGTCTGATATCTAATCGATGAGGCTCAAGTTGGCTCTTGAGAGTGGGTGGTAAGAGTTCGGGGGTAGGTTACTTTGTCATATATTATTAATTTCTATCCCTGCCCCTTTCCGCGAAGTTGGCTATCTGCTCCTCTCAATCCTTATTTCCTGTCACAGACAGTCCAGATAATCAAAGCACTGTTTCTCCTTAAGTCATAGTAGTCATGACTGCGCTTCATGATGATGTCGTACCCGGCACAGTCCACCTTGTTGACATTGGTGGAGACATGCATACTCGGCATTTGGATAGGAACTGATAAAGAGATTGTATTAGTTCCTAAGCCCTCTTCAGACCCAGAGGATCCTTTAAACTGGACTCGGAAACGGGAGATGCTCTCTATCGGCATGTGTCATGTTTACACGGTCGGGATTGGGATTTCTACTGCAGTTCAATATTCAGGTACTCGACATTGAGTCTTTTGGAGTTCAAGGAGTACTAACGGCTTCAACAGCCCTCATCCAGATTGCAGAAGACACTAGGATCACAGTAAATCTGGGCATACATGGGAATCTCTGCCTTCCTCTTGTTTGGCTCAGACTTCCTCGCTCCCTTCTTTGCGCGTTGAATCGATTTTGCTGGAGGCTGACAATGGGTCATGTGGTTCGGGGCAATCATCCAAGCCGTAGCGACTATCATCATCGACTTCTTCATCGAGGAAACCATTTAGTTCCGCAACACAGTGGAAGGCGTTGATACCGGTGCCTTGAGCAACGGGGCATCCACTCCAGACGAAACGGTAACCCCTACCGAGAAAATGGAGAAGATAGCCGTCTCGCCTACAGTGGAAGGAAGCAATGCTGTTCTGACGCCCATCTCTGAAACAGCTTTTGACTATGATGTACCGACCTCTGCTAATCATATATCACCCCCTTCCGCGCATTGGGAGATGCAGACTAATCTTTGAAGTGTTTACGGAACCTGCCTCTGATGGTACAACATTCTCAACGCAGCCGCAAGTTCAGTCCTCGATGCAGCGCCTTCCAACTTCTCCTCCGGACTCGTCGGCACTGCTTGCATCTCCCCATTCATTAGTGCCCTCCCGGGCACAGCCTAGTCTGGATGGTCAACAGATAAACTTGCCATCCGTCTTGTCGCCGCAACAATGGTGTTAGAGAACCAGAACAAAGGCTGTGGGCCCTAGGATTTTCCGGTACCCTCTGTGCTTCGGGACTCGTTCTGTGGGGTGTTGGCGCCGCTAGAGGGGTGGTTTTGTCTAATCCTGGGGCTAGCAATGCTGGCGTTCGTTGTCATTTGCGCGGGTTCGATATCGTTGAGTTATGATGTCGATAGCTTCAAAGTGAGCTAGTTCTGAAAGCGGCTCTCGAAGCGAATATCGAAGGTCAGACGCAGAATCAGGGGACTACTCGAGTATTCAACTTTAATAACTGCTCGACCATGATGCTGGGAGCGACTGGGAGTCGAAGGAGCAAGCTTTTAAGTCCCCCATTGTAGCATACAGTCATCCGAATAATGCACTAGCGTGTCCGGGAGAACAACTTGCTCCTGGTAACACTCTTCATTACGTGTATGAAGAAACCAAGACAGGATCCTCACTGCAGAGCTTCAAACTACATCTAAGCGCATGCTATACCACTTCCAGAAAGATACTTGGGGTCATTTGATAATGTCCCATTGGTGCGTCGCTTGGCCCGTTTCAGGGAGTAGGCTAGAGCTGATCCAGAGACGAATTGGAGAGGATGCCTTCTTCGTGTCACTCGTAGAGGGCTGGATGGTTTGGACGATTGACCGCCGCGATCTAATCTAATCTTCTGGATCGCTCGAGAAGAGAAGAACATCGCAATTAATACACATGTGAGCCCTTTCAAAAGGCTCATAGGTGAAAAACAAGATACCTTCTAGAACGAGAAATTTCATCTATATTTCTACATACTTTCTGGATATCTACCAATGCGGAAGGTGGCTTAGTCGGCCAGACCCGTTGATTCGGCAGTTGCAACCAATACCGAGTATCACTCAACATAGTCAACATGTTTTCTAATTGCTGCAAAAGCAAGATTCTGCCGCCTGCGGGAAGTCCCCAGTTGCTGTTCTGGGCTTGGTGTTCGTCGAGTGACATTCCAGATGCCGGTCACACATATTAGCTAGGAGTCAGGAGTTCTAGAAGCCGTTGGCCCAGCCTGTATACATACAGATGGATGGTTAAGCATAAATATGATACCATGGAAGTAATGTTTGTATTCTCTGTAGATCCATATTATACCCCAGAAATCGAAAGATGCGTACAATCATTCTCCTCTCCGCCTTCGAATTCTTTGCGGTGGGTCTTGCACAAACGCAATACACTTCTACAGCTGCTGCTGCGGTAGCCAAGGCAAGAGCCACTGCGTTGACAGAGAGTCCTACTAGCAATGTCGCCGGGAAAACTTTCCATCGCTTCGTGGCAATCTGTAAGTAGTTGAACAAAGTCGAAAGTGATTGGGTTCAACATCGAAGTTCCTGGACAAGTCATTCATTCATTCAGTTCCGGTTCATGTTTTGGAATTCTATACAGTACTTCCACGCTTCTCATGCTGACCTCCTTTTTCTCCACAGGGTGTGAAAATACCGATTATTCCATGGCAGCCGGAGACAGTAAGTTCCTCCCTTGCCATCCTCCTTGCACCATCTCATACTATAATGTACATTTACTAAAACTCTCGCAGCAAACTTCAAATGGGCCGCTTCTAAGGGAGTAACTCTCACCAACTATCTCGCCATCAGACACCCTTCCCAACCAAACTACGTCGCAGCAGTCGGCGGCTCAACCCACGGATTCACAGAAGACACATTCCAGCGCATCGACTCATCCGCCAAGACGATCGTTGATCTCCTGGAAGCAAAAGGTGTCTCTTGGTCAGAATATGAACAGGATTCCCCATACAGTGGGTTTGAAGGCAACTATGTCAACCAGGAATCCGGCGCCAATGATTTTGTCAGGAAACACAAGTGGGTTTTGAGATAAGGCTCCTCTTACATTAATCGCACCTGCCCTGGTAGAGCTGCGATGCCACGCCCGCTTCCTTCCTTCCTTTCCCCACAATCAACAGAATACTAGCTGATGAAATGGCAATGAAAGCCCACTCATAAGCTACGACTCCGTAACAAGCAACACAAACCGTCTAGCAAAGATCAAAAACTTCACCATGTTCGAGAGAGACTTATCCGACAACAAACTCCCTCAATGGATGTTCATAACGCCCAACATGACGAACGACGCCACGACACCTCGGTCACGACGGCCGGGAAATGGATCAAGAGTTTTCTCTCGCCGCTGCTAAGCAACTCCAACTTCATGAACAACACGCTCGTCTTGCTCATTAAGATCCCGACAATAATAATATCCTATCCTCTCAACCCATTCATTATATTGCATTTGCGAAAACGTCCAGTACAGTATACAGCATATAACTAACGTCTTGACTTCGAAAAAGCTTTCGATGAGACGGCGATACAGAGCGGGGTTAATAGAGTCTTCTCCGTGCTTTTGGGAGACGCGATTCCGGCTTCGTCGCAGGGTACGACGGATGGGACGGCGTATAGCCATTACTCGCAGATGGCTACGGTGGAAAAGAACTGGGGTTTGGGGGATTTGGGGCTTGGTGATGCGTCGGCTGCTGCGTTCTTCTGAAATGAGGATGAGGCGAGTGGGTTGTGATATGTTGTATCTAATTTTGAGTGATATTCGATTTTGGAATCATGCGTACTACGCAAGCATCTTTTGCATCGCCTACTTGGTCTCTTGAAACATGAAACACTGACGCTGTAACAACCAAATTCATATTATGCGAAGGATATCTTGGTAAACCCAAAATCAAGCATTCCAGCATTACTACATTCCTTATTAGAGCCGATCTGCAGCACTCCATAGACTTCATTAACCACACGTCCCATCTAGGCCCCGGCCTTCACCTCACCTCACTCCTCCTTCTTCACCCTCTTCCCTTTCTTCACCTCCTTCACCTCCCTCAGCTCTTTCAGCTCCTGCAGCTCCTTCTTCACCTCCTCCAGTTCCTTCTTCACCTCGCTCACCTCCTTCTTCACCTCCTCCACCTGCTTCTTCACCTTCCTCTTAAACAGCCCCATGACCTTCCCACAAAATTTGAAAATATACCCGAACCCAAAATTCCACCCGCGGATCCTGACAGTATAAATGAAGAAATAGACGAGCGCCCAGTTCGAAATACAGAAACCCAAAAAGATGCCCAAGTTCCTCCACTTGTCTCCCGGCTCAATGTTCAGGGTCTGTAGAAATTCAACACCAGAAGCGTATTGGCAGTAGCCACAGTTGCTAGTATCGCCGGGGTTTATGAGCTGGCCTTGTTTAATCGTGTCTACAAAAGGCTGCGCATATGTACCGCAAGTCATGTTGGGAGGTGGGTTGAAGTAGGCTGCTTCTTGAGGGGCGCAGTGGACGGGGGTGTTGTTTAGAGTTGCGGCTAGGACACCTCCGATCTTGATACGTAATTAGTGCCAAGATATGGAAATAGAGAGGGTGGAAACTTACCCAGTAAGTTGATGGGTTGACATAGTACATCCAGTATCTCCAGAATACGGAAAGCTGATCGTAAGAACGAACGACTCCGTTGAAGAGGGAGAACACGATGAAGAAGAAGGGGAGGACGTTGGAGATGACGGTGAAGGATGGGGCAAAAGCGCAGATCCATTGACCCCAACTGGCTTGAAAGAGGAACTACGATTGTTAGGTTCAGTAATGTAGACCTTGAATATTGAAACTTACAAAGAGCAACGTCATTAAGTAAACGTAACCGGCAGTTGACGAGTCGGTGGGAAGGCCAGTGGGCCAGTACCATAATGCCCAATAAACTGTAGCTCCAACAATTGCGATTGGAATTTCCGCAAGGATATTAGCAGTGCAGAATGCAACCCAGCCATAGATTCTGGAGGGAAGCTCTCTTGCTTCCCACAGAGCTCGATTTTGGTAAAATTTCGGCACGACGGCGTTGACGACGGTTGGCGGGATAAGCACGATCAAGAAGGATGTGAACATGCGATCTTGGTTTTGTTAGCCTGGTAACAAACACAAAGGGTCTACTATATCGTTTAAAATACCTTGCATATCAGCAACGCTGTATCCCAACTTCCAGAAAGTAAACCCGTTGAAGATTCCGACAATGACCGAAGTGAAGAGTTTGCCGTAGAGATAGGAAGGATCTCTCCAGTATTGAGTGAACAAACGCTTCGTAAGCTCCACGGTTTGTAAAGCGACCGGCGATGCAAACTCGTGCTGAGCACTAGTGACAGGAGGTTCGATTTTGCTGCGTTCTGCATTGATACGTTTGATTTCATCCTGAACTTGCTTGGCCTCTTCGGAGCGAACCCATTCATCGTTCCAGTTCAGTTTCTTTCCGTCTGCCCGCTTGCCACCCTTGGCTGCTGTTTCGAGAATGAATTCTGCAATATTCTTGTTGGGTGGACAATGGACTCCACGATCGGCAAAGTATTTGACTACAGATGCGCCATTTTCTCCAACAGGTCCGAAATAGAAAGTATTGCCACCGGGGTTCAAAGCAAGTATCATGTCAAATTGCTGGATCAAGACGGATGACGGCTGATGAATTGTACAAACAATCGCCTGACCGGCACGTGCCAATTTCTTCAAGAAGTAAATGATCGAATAAGCGCTTTGTGAATCAAGTCCAGAAGTAGGTTCGTCCAGAAAGAGTAACAGATTAGGCTTTGCTGCAAGCTCAACGCCAATAGTCACCCTTTTTCTTTGCTCAACACCTAAACATCTATAAGGAATCAGTATAATTCCACTAGAGCATTGAGTTCCGCGGTTGACTTACCTTACTAGGGCATCTTGCATATCGCCAAGCTCCAAGAGGTCAATGATCTTATCGACATAGGCAATCTTGTCCGCCCTCGAAACACTGCGGTCTTGTCGAAGAATCGCAGAAAACTCAAGGGCCTCTCGAATTGTCGCTGTGCCATCATGAAGATCCATCTGCTCGCAGAAACCAGTGCCTCTTTGGAATTCGGTGCCAAGCGGACGACCGTCTACAAGCATTTCGCCAGAGACAACCCCTGTCTTCTGTCGCTGGGAGAGCGTGTTCAGGAGGGTTGTTTTCCCAGCTCCAGATACACCCATAAGCGCGATCACTATGTAAATTAGCGTTTACTCTGCTTCATCCGTAATCAGATTGAGTTCTCCACTGTCAAGTGGTGTAGTAAACCCAATAATTGTAGGACATTCAAGTAAAACAGAGAACAAGAAGGTAATACATACTAACACCCGGCTTAGCATAGCCACTGACCTGGCTCAACAGTTTTCGCTTGCCGCCCATATAAGGAACAGTATACTCAACATTCTGCCATGTAAAAACACTATCAGACCCTGAAATCTCTTGTAAGGCTTCATCCTCGTGAGCTCCAGCCAAGGTTTGGTTCGAAGATGATTTACTGGAAGGTTCTCCAGGCCCCTTCTCGATGTCAGTAGGAGCGGATGCAGTTTTGGCCTTTTGCTTGGCGGCTTTTGATCTCTTATATTCAAGAGCACCACCGCCTCCAGATGTAAAGTCGAAGAATTCGGTGGCAACCGCTGTGACCAGTATGTAGAGAACGGCAAAGCCAATGACTAGGATGCAATTAGTTCACCCTAATTAAGGGCATGAGAACAAGGATCAACCCACCAACACCAACATTTCTCCAGAGATTGCCCCGAGAATACTCAAAGGCAGTATTCAAATACGTCGCACCAGGGGTATTCAGAGATCCAACCTGAGCACCCGGAAACGCACAGCCCTGATAGGCCGGATTGTCAAACCCAGGACCGCGTGGTACGGTCTGAGAGGGCGCACAAGCCAGGACCTTGTTGTAAAATTCGTTTGACAAGACAGCTTCGAAACTATAGGAAAGAGGGTTGATATAATAAATCCAGCCGAACCAGATATACTCGCCCAGTAGTTGAGGCTTTGCAAGCACATACCCAGTGTAGACGCTATTAAGGTTACAAGTCAGCAGATCATCATACCAGCGTAGGCTTTGAATCTTACATCAGAAGATTTAGGCCAATTCCAGAAAAACGAAGGGCATCATCGAAGGTTGGTGATAGTGCTGCAAACATGCGATATAATGCAGTAATGCAAATTGTTGTTATGTAAATGAACAAAAAATAAATCCAAAATTTGCTGGCATCAAGATCGAGTCCCGTTAGGAAATACATGATGACGGCGAATGGAATGACCTGAGCTAAAATCAAGGGGATATCCTGAAGGACTCTTGCAATGACAACAGCCGATGGTCGATAGAAAGCATAGTCACTGTGTCTTGAGATGATCGTCCGTCCAGAGACAGCTTTCATCAATTCGGACAATTGCAACCAGCCGAGGAAGAGAATCGAGAAGAAAAGAGTTCCACCTCGCGCAAACGAGCCTTCAGTGTCCGTGGTTTGACCATAGAATAGGGAGGCAACGATTAGGCCGTTAGAGATAATGATGAAGAACTTGGTGTAGAGAGTGGTTTTATCTCCCCAAGTTAGCCAGAATTCACGCTTCGTGCAAGCGAGAACTTGACGAAGAAAGGAGACGGTGTAACTGGATCGGTTTGACACCGTCCTTGACTTGCTTTCCTGCACGGACTGCTTGAATTCGCGGGTATCTGCATGCTCGGTTCCTATCAACATCTTCTCATAGGACTCAACATCCTGTAGAAGGCGTTTGTAAGCATCGCTTTCGCGGAAAGCTTGCTCTAGTTCAACAGGTCCTCTTGGAATTGGCCCCTCGAAGTCGTCACGGAATCGTCGCTCAGTAGGGTCCGTGCATGCCGTCAAGAAATCTGCAGTTGTCTGTCTTTCCGGACAATGGTAACCAAGATCCTGGAAATACTTCTTGGCTTCTTTTGCTGGGCCTATAATTCATGTTAGACACTGCACAATTACGCTCTTGTGCGTGAAATTACCTGAGTACAGCATGCGGCCTTCATCTATGACTAACACCTTGTCCATGACCTTGTATATACCCTCCCCAGCTTGATAGAGCGTGACAAGGGTGGTCCTGTTGCTAACATCGGTCATAACTCTGAGCGAGTTTGCATAGTCAAGAGCTGTGGATGCGTCAAGCCCGCGTGTAGAGTTATCCCACGCCACAACCGTAGACTTCGTGGCAAGCGTTTCAGCGATCGACACACGTTTACGCTCACCTCCCGAGATCCCTCGAGCGAAAGCCTGAATAGATGTTAGACACGTTGATCCCTGAGTAACACAGCAGGGAACTTACATCTCCAACTAGAGTGTAGCGCGTGTGAGATATCCCAAACATCTTCAACAAAGCTCCGATAATGATTGGGATATCGCCTTTCGCATGCTTCCTGGTTTTGTTCAACAGCGAAAAGTCGAGCGTCTGTTCCACAGTGAGAGTGGGAAAATGTTGGTCATCTTCCTCGTTATAAATAACCTCTCCCCTATAACTTTTGGTCTGTTCATCCGCAGGAATACCGCCATAGGAAACTTCACCAGAAACACCAGCGAATGCTCGTCTCTTATTAGCAACAGCCTTTAAGAAGGTACTGCATCCACTTCCTGGTCTTCCAAGAACTAGTAGCATCTCTCCGTCGCGAACAACACCTGTGAAATCATGGATCAAGTTTCTCTTTTCACCTGAAGCTCCAGGTATGGGTAGAAAAGGGATAAACCGGCAAAGGAGCTTGTACAAGTCAGGGCCAAAAGTCTACATCAATAATCAGCATTGTTTGATACATTCTCAATGATCCTAGATCTCTTACACCGATGACAGCACTTGGTAGTGTCTTGACGAATGTTGAAGTTGCGCCAACTCCCTGAACGGTAAGATTCTTGTAGACTACCCCAACTTTCTTTGCAGACCTGCCTTCTTGTCGCTTCTCAAAATGACCGTCCCTGAGGAAATCTCGCAGCTCGACATCATATTCGTCGTCGTCGTCGTCGTCATCATCGTCCTCACTTTCTTGAGCTTCAGCTTCACCATCCCGCTCTATTTTAGAATGGCGATTCATCTGATGGGATCGGCTCGTAAAGCTCCTATTCAAGGCAAGTGACCGCTTCCGGTCACTCTTCCCACTCATCTCACTCTTCCAAGTGCGAGCTCTCGGCAGGTTGCCTATGCCAATTGACCGCTTCCGATCGCCGCTCTTCACACTCTTCCCACTCTTCCCAGTGCGAGTTTTCGACAGGGTGCTCAAATCTTTTTGCATATCTTCAAAATCCAGCATCGCGTTTCGGAAATTGACCGGCCCCCCAACATCACGCTCTCCCCACGTCCCCTCGTTATCGGAAGGGGCATCATCGACGTCGTCGGGATCCGAAGAATTAGCCGCCTCCTCCTCCTCCGGACTCTGTGAGGATTCGCCATGGTTGTCCGTATTGTGCAGAGGAACGCGAGTGCCTTCACGGCCCTCTGTTTTCTCTGCGAACATCCCTTCTGACGGCGTGTAAAACATATTGCCGGTTAGAAAGCACTGTACGTTATTTTATTGTATGAGAAGAATCAAACCATGATCACTCGGGAAACAACAAAATTGGGAAGCGCGTCCCCTATTTAAGAAGTGAGGTGAGGTGCGGTGCGGAGCGGTGCTTATGCCACTTATATAGCGCAACAGCTAGAGATGTATGACTTAAGCAAAGACTTCGGTACTCGTACCTTTGGGCGGTGGAAGATCCACTATGGTGTTGTTGAGATTACTCCGTATAAATCGAGCGAATCACAATTGTTCACAAATACATTTCAGTCTGCGCGTTGTTTCGGTGGAAAGAAAGCCTGTTAGCTCCCGACGGCAGACTGCATACCTTCCGATGTACGGTACTGGAGTAATGCAAACTCTATCAATATCAGCATCTCTCAGAGTGCAGGCTATATGCACTCTCAGTGCACTCTCAGTGCATTCCGTGGCATTGGTTGTGCCATTGTGGATGATAATGATAATGATAATAATAATGATAATGATGCTTTTGGCTGGGTAAGCATCGCATCGCATCGCATCGCATCTTCTCGACGGGACAGTTGCGAACGCCGAACAGTAGATACGGTACCTATTGAGCTACTCGAGTAAGGTACGAAGTAAGGTAGGTACTACTAGAACGGGACTGATTCAAGTGTCTGCTGGCTTCATGTGATTGGTTCCTCTGATGACGATAAAGAAGCGACAACTCGGAGTAATGTCTGGTGATATCAACACCACGAGTACGAGTAATCGGCGGTTCCCCCTAAGGTAGCTTCTCTAACCTCCAGCTTGAGGGCGTGGAAAGTTTAAGTTAGGGGGGACCACCGATGAGAGGAGAGGAGAGAGAGAGAATGAGAAGAGAAGGTTGATAAGTGCACGGGCCTTATATTAGGGCTGCAAATCTGCAAATCATGATCACTTACATATCCTTAGCGTACGCAGTAGCGGCATTAGGTTAGTCTCAAGGCTAGTGGCTGATCTCGGAGATAGGTACCTTAAGGTACGGATGTTTTCCCAAGCCAAAAAATACTCGTACTCGCATTACTACCTAGCGTAGATATCTAGAATGCTGTAGCCTGTAGGTCTGAGTGGCTCTTACCCTAGTATAAGGTAGCCCACAGAATAAGCCAATCTTAACTCCTACAGTGTTATACGGCCTATCCACACTCACACAGTGAGAGTGCACTTAAATCTTACGCATGCAAGGTCCCTATACGCGTTTTAGTCCCTTTATCCCTAAAGTGCACACACAAGGTTGAAGCGATAGGTATCAAAAACACGTCCATCCTACCTGGATTTTGCCTGTGCGGCAGTAGCGACGTGTGTAGTTCGTGTTATTATTATTGTGGATAGGCCGTATAACACTGTAGTCTGTAGGAGTTACGAAGTAAAGTGAGACATCTACCCAAGTACCGTAGTAACTCGTAAAATCTGGATAGCGCTAGCAGTTTAGCGTGGAATTTGGTATTTCCATAATAAACTACCGGTATATACCGGCACTTAAGTTTTGAGATGTAAAGATTCTAAAAAGTCTATAATATTTTGCTCAAGAACCTTAAAAATGTTTATAGATAAAACATTATACTAGCTAATATAGTATTAGACTAACTAGAAGAAGTATCTACCTAGGTAGACTTCGAACGCTCTACTACAGATTCTGCTTAGGTCCCACCAAGGCTTCCGAGAATCTGTCCTGTGAACCATTGCTCACGCTAAACTGCTAGCGCTATATGGACTTTGCGAGTTATGTACTACGGTATGGTCAGGCCTCTTAGGAGTCCTGTGATTGCAAGTCTAAACGCTTCAATTGGTGCGGGGTATACTCCGGAGTACATTTACGGGTACAATTCAGGTGGGGCTGCCAGACTTGGAAAAAATGCGAGTATTTCATGAAAGGATTTTATCAGGCACTCCAGCCTCACTACATTATCCAGGAAGAGAGTCTGTCCATTAACTATGTAGCGCTTGGATTCTGGAAGAAGCATTTGCCTGATAGGGAATACCAAGAGACGCAATGGAGACCCGACAGTCAACCCGAGTGGCTTGGTATGAAAAGGAATGAATGGTATCTTTTAAACTCTTAACTATAATATCGTCTGTACGCCGGTTCGATGCTTTTAATATATATGTGCCACCCTCGAATGCAAGAGACCTGCTCCACACCAACTACGTGAACACCTTAGGTAATAACCCGAAATCTATACACACCAATCGCCCCCCAATGCCCAAAACCCATCCGTATGCCAGTCCAGTCATCATATCCAAGACATCCCTTTTACATGAAGACAGCAAATGCGACACCGAGACCAGCAATTGTGACCATTCCCCCGCCTTGAGCCAACAGTGAGGGCGCACCAGCAGTTGTGGCCTTTGCCGGGCTCGAAGATGATGAGGCTGAGCCCGAGGCCTTTCCTGAAGCTTTCGTTGAGTTTCCACCGCTTGCCTTGCCAGATGCTGTTGCCACGGCGCCCGAGGCTCCTGCCTTTCCTGCCTTGCCTGGCTTGGTGGAGTTCGATGCACCTCCGCTGACCTTGCCAGTCGCAGAGGCATCGGCCGCTACGGCGCCAGATGCTGTAGCCTTGCCGGCCTTGGTCTTTGATGCGGAAGCAGACTGGTGTAACATGTTAGCTGGGATTCTATGCGCAATCGAGAGTTATGGAAGCTTACCTCTGATCCTGATTGTGCAGAGACGGCAGCGGCAGTGAGAGCGACGATGAGAAGGCTTGAGTATTGCATTTTGAAGGTTTGATTATGGTGTACTTGGAAGGATGTATTGATGAGATAGTTCTGAGTTGTTAAACTGTTTGTTGTTGAAGTGAGATGATTAATGAAGTTGTTTGAATGCTGATAGAAAGGAAGTTGCAAAGCTGGTACTTATAATCCAGATTGTGTCCACCCGATCTTTAACTCGTCCCCACAAAAGTCTTTTGCACTTCGCGGATTGTTGCAGTGACGGTTATCCATGTTGAGACTCCAAGCAAAACCTCAAACCCACATTACTCGACCTTTGAGCGATCATCGGGTCGCAGGTTATTCTTGGCTTCAACGCGCAAGTGATCCGCGGCAGTATGTAGGGACTCCAGCACGGGAATAATGCCTGCTCGTGACAACGTGACAAGGAAGTGAGAAAGAAAGCATATTGTACTGTACCTATTATTGGCATCATCTTGGTCTGCCAATAGACACGAGTTGAGATGGTAAGGAAACCCACAATCGTTGAAACAGTAGCATAAGCACAGAGCCTCTTGATTTGTGCCGCCTCAAGCAACTACACGATCTTCTTCCAGGCTCCACGTCATTGCAGTCTCATCCGTCTGAGTCGCAAGGTTCCACAGACAGGAGAATAAGGCTGACGAATAGGGAAAAAGGAGATGGTACTGAGAGGTCGCGAAGTGGAACAAATGTTGTTTCTCTTGTACAGTGATGATAAATTAGTTATCAAGAATACAGACTACACGCTGAAAAGACACAATCGCATGAATATACTTGCAACCCAAGATGGATTCATTCACTTCATAAATCTTCTTTAATTATTCGCACTTGGTCCGCTGTTGTGGTCCGGCTGTGGTCCTGCAAATGTGGCCTTGCCTTGAAGTGATGTCGGGGGTTCCCCAGAGAAAGCGCGGCCCACTTGGAGGCAATCGCTCACGACCGGGGGGGTACATTAATCCCAGCCGCCCACTTTCGGCACTGGTCTCAAACGCCACCTTGTGACATCTCGCGTTTGACACTTGGCATCCGCGGTTGTGGCGTAAAGATATTGGTGTAAGGAAATTGATTGCTTTGTTTGTTAAACATGATCTTCATTTTGGATGTTAGAGATGTACTCCGTACACGTTCTCGACTGCAACTTTTGTCGCTTACTATGGAGCAAAACACCGAGACTGAGTATCAGAAATGTCAAGGATGCATCGTCCCATGTACAAATGAAGCAGAAAGTCGGATATGAGGCTCAAAGAAGCTGCATTATCCCGCACTTAAGCTAATCAGATGCAAAATGTTTAAAGTAAGTTAACCGCCTCATGTCTCTACCCGCAATTCGAAAATTCCAAGACAAGGTCAAGAATCTTCACGTGATTGGTTTTCAATATACAGTTGTGGGTCATCGTTGAACGTGTGATCAATGCGGATATCGTGTGATTCATGTCGAACCAACTGCGAGAATGTTCTGCAGGGTAGTTCGAACGTCGAGTTCTGAGTAATCCTTGCTGACTGGCTTGGGGAAGTCTTGCTCGAGGAATTGCCTTCCAATCTGCTCCGCGTCCTCCAGGTCTTTTGCTTCATTGCCTGGGAGTTTCGAGCAGACAGTGACAAGATCCTCGCCTCTCGCTGCTAGAAGGATGAGCTCATCGGCCCTCTCAACTATTGCTGAATCGATGCCATTCATCGCGGCACAACAGGTACCAAAACTCGAATTGCTACGGCCTACCACACAATTGTACAAATATGTGATTTGGTCTTCTACCAATTCTGCGTCAGAGTCCACGCGAATCTCCATGTGACCAAAAGACAGCTCAGGTCTTTCCTCAAGAAATCCATTCTCGAAAATTTCGTGGAAGTGAGTCGCGGCTAATACTTTTGGCCGATGATGTTCTTGATCGAGAAAGAATTCCAAGATGCCGCACGAAAGACCAGCCCCATCATAAGAGTTGGTGCCTTTGCCAAACTCGTCGATGACTACAAGACTTCGGTGTGTTGCAAGTGTCGTAGCCAAGGCTATCTGTTGAAGATCGATCATAAAGGCGCTCTGGTTTTTCGAGACGCTCTCGCGAGTCGCAATTCTAGTCAGAATTTTGTCCGTCAATCCGATTGTTGCTCGTTCAGCCGGCACAAAGCTCCCAATATGCGCCATATAAACGATTAACGCATTCTGCTTCAAATACACTGACTTCCCGGAATAATTTGGGCCCGTCATAATGAGCATGCTTGGGACTTCCACATCAGCCTGGACGCTGGCCGAATTCCGATGTGATGGCAGCAGTTGGCCTTCGAGATCCTCTTCATCACCACTCCCACCTGAAAGAAGACAATCGTTTGCAATATATGCTGGGACGGTCAATTCCTGTAGTGGATGGCGACCACCTTCAATCTGGATTACATTGGCGCTCGTCATGCGAGGTGGGCTGTAATTATATTTGCGGGCTCCCGAGGCCAGGGCAACAAGGCTATCAAGTTCCCCCAACAGATCTGAGGCCAAGACGAGTAGTTTCTGGTGTTCTAGGACCTTTTCTGCCAATCTATGAACAATTTCGATTTCCTTATCTACAGCAAATTCAGTAGATGGACTGTACATCAAGAATTTGTAAACGTACCACAAATCATACCGTACAAGTCACCAAAATGTGTATCCATCTCCTTCATTCGCTCATTCTTGTAGTATCCCATATCATTAGTGCTGAAGAGTTTGTCCCATACGTCGTTTTCCATGCCTTCGCCCTCGTATTTTCCTCTGCCAGTCTCCGCATCAAGAGACACGACTGTAAGAAAGCCGAGCTGTGGAAAGAATATACAATTTTCAACATACTGGGCGGCCCACTCTGGGACGTCATCCGAAAGATGTCTGGCGGCTTCGGTGAGGAGGCTGTCCAAGCCATCATACGTTCTTTTGAGATTGTCTAGTTCCGCATCGACTCCTTGCAAGACCGCTGTTCGATGCTGTTCTACTGATCGTTCAAAATCGACAATTTCAGTAATCATCTGGCCGATGTCTTGGATTTTCAGAGGTTGAATCTCCGCGAGGAGCTAGCAATACTATTAGCTTGATCCTTAACAAACTGGGCTTGATAGTGGACCTTATTTGAGATGGCAAGCGAACGGCCATCGTAGAGTTCATGGATGGCTTCTAGAATCTTCAAGGTGTGAAAGGTGAAGTTCCGAATATTGGCCCAAACACTTCTGGAGAAACTATTTCCTTTCCCCATATCATTGATGCCTTTCTGTAGGTGGATCATCACTGATCTAATATCTTTGATATGCTTCAAACTCCTGCTGATATTTTCTAGCGAAGATGAGTTCTCTGGCCGGAGAAGGATTTTGAGAGTGTTCAGCCGCTCTTCAATCACGGTCAAATTCACACTTGGCTGCATGAATATCTGCCGGAGCTTCTGCTTGCCTTGTGGGGTGTTGGCCAGGTGAACGAAGAGTCCAAACACAGACAAGCTCTCTTTTGCTCCTGATGAGGACTTGTGCGAATTCGGATGATTTTCTGACTGTATGATCTGAAGAGATGCTAGGGTATCGGCATTGACAAACATCTGGTCTGAAAGAGTAAACATTTCAATCGTATGGATTCGGAAGGCCACCAATGCCGCTTCATCATTTGGTAGGTAATCGATATTCTTTCTTCGGGATATATAACTCAATAGAGCGCCAGCGCAGCCGACCTGAATCATTCATTAGTACTGTGGAATTTCAAGGGGCGTTGGAATTTACGGTCAGATAGCTGTCAAGATCTATCCATCCTGCAAGTCTCATGAGCCGCCCTTGGCGTCCGGTGCCGCCATGCTCTCCACGAATCGCCTCTCCTGCCATGTCATCTCCCGGGACTGCAAAGACAATATTTGGGGTCTCGTCTAAGCCCAATTCGAGGTTCACCAGTTTATTCTTTGCCGAATCAAACTTGAAGTCCGTAGATTGCTGAGAATCAAGGACGTACGAGCCAAACACATCGTCTAATGCACAATGTGTCAGCCTCTAAGAGGAATTAATGGGCTTCTGAAATCGCACTTGCTTCATCTCCACGATCGATTCTACGTGCATCCCTGCTAAGATGCTCTTCTAACTTTTCCTCGGAGCGAGTGCTAATTAGAATGCGTGTAGGCTGGGCATGGAGCTTTAAGGTATCGATGATGTCTAGGCCACCATACTTGATATCTTGCATCATGCACAGCTTCTCCTCTCTGGCGATATAGTAAGAGCATCCGATGGTACCGCCCTTCATGTCGATGGCCATAATGACCTCGTTCATAGAGTCGGCATCCTCTCGTTGCTGGATCTCGGCATCCGTTTCTGCATCTGCAGCTCGAGGAGAATCTGCAGCTCGAGACGGGACATTTTCAGCACGGGAAGACGAAGGCAGCGAGACACGTGAACGAGCCGGCCGAAAAGACAACCTCTCTTGATGAGGATTTGGTGGAAGAGGAGGGGAAGATTGTGATGGCGCAATGCTTCGAGGAACAGAGCTCATTCGAGAAAACGTTTGAGGGCGTGAGGATGCTGGGGTTTGGGAGGCAGAAACAGAACCAGAGACAGAGCCAGGACCTAGCCTGCGGCGCTTGTAAGCCATCATGGGGAAGGAGAAAATTGAATATTGGAAGAGTGTGGTCTTGAGGACAGAAGATAAACGGACATAAGCGAGACTTGTTTTTGGGTGGTGGGAACGTGTGAACCAGAATGAAAGAAGTAGCAGAGCCAAATTTGCCCTTAGCAATAAATCAAATAATTTGGAGATACACGGTTCGATAATTACAGAAACCTTGAGATTGACAAAATATTCGTGCACCATTATATGGCAGACACTCTTGGATCTTTACCGTACTGACCAGTGCTTTATTGCTCTGCTCCCCCATATAGCAAGGCCTACTCCATCACAGTGCCCCTTCTACATATATACCAACAGTGATATCTAACTTTTTGAGCCCTCAACACTGCCACCTTCCCTCACCCACTCCGCAAACTCCTTTCTCTGCTTCCGGATATCTACGAAGCCCGGCCTGCTCTCCAACACCTTGAACGGATTGCCCACATAGTCCTGATCGACCTCCCCGTCACCATTCATGAATCCCTTCTCGCCTTCACGCTCAATCTGGCCAGCCCAGACGCGCCATTGAATCGGTCGTAGCTCCGGGGTGCCAAGGACGAGCCCGAGGCATACTGTTAAGATTGCTATGATGGTTTCGATGGAGATGTCGATTGGAAGGGCTGCGACGGCCGAGATAGATGGGCCATGGGATGTGAGTGAGGATAGCGATGCTGTGCTTGTGGAGTGGAGGGCAGAATGCTCGTGGGCGGAGTAGCAGCTGTTGACAGTTCTCCGTCAGTATTTGCAGATAATTTGGCGTAGCGCAAGGCGAAGGGCAACTGACGCATGTGCTAGAAGGACAAAGCCGAAGCTCGTGATGGACGTTGATAACCAGGTCATCTTGTGTAGTGTACCTTATGATGGAAGCTCTTGATGGAGCTGCTGTACATGGTGATAGATGTTCAAAGCTTTTTAGGCGCATGTCGCTTACAACATAATAAGCGCCAACTAACTTCACACGGGATCAGGAAGGATTTAACAGGTTTACAGGTGTTTATTATTTGGGTCGTGAATTTTTATCATTTCATTTCTATTGCTATTGATTGCAAGTCTTGATCATCATCTCATGATGCCGCGTTTGTTCGTGTTCGTTTCATCAAAGAACTGCCAATAACCAGCAGAATTATCGTGTCAAACGAAGCACACAGAATGTAAGTGGGGAAGTCCGAGAAACCATAACGCTCTACAACTTTTGCATAGCAACCTGCACAGAGGTAAGTAGCTGGATGAGGGTGTTGTTTATATTTAGCACTTACAACATCAACCGACTGGACATAATCCTCAAACTCAGCAATCTCCTCCTCCAAATCAGTAGTACCAACTTTGTCGTCCTCGATGACCAAGGTAATCTGTAGCTTCTTGATACCGTAACCGACAGCCACAAGCGTGGATAATCCCCAAACGAGACCATCCTTGTGAATACTACGGACAGCCTCCTCCAGAGCCTTCATATCGGTCTCATCATCTGGTACTTGTCAGCACCACTATCGAGTCCATGAATTACATAATAACATACCCCAAGGCTTGACATCCATAGTAACAACAGACTTGGCAGCTGGCTTGGTCTTGCCTTCCTTCTTCTTCTTGTATTCGGCTAAACGCTCATTTCTGATCTTCTCAGCCTCGGCATCTTCTTCCTCGTCACTGCTGCCGAAGAGATCGACTTCATCATCCTCTTCCTCAGCAGCTGGTGCCTTTGCTGGGTTTAGAGTAACAGCGCTGACCTCAGGGCCGTAGGTAGTGTATGCTTTCGAGGCATCTCCTGGCAAGGTGGCAAACTCTTCGGTGTATGAAGCGATGTGCTTGTACCATCTAGCGGCGTAGGGGTATTTTGCGGCGTCTGGGGCTTCCTTAAGACCCTTGAAGGTAGCAACATCGGCCTGGGAAGGAGAATATCTAGTTACGAGTTAGATCTGTGAATCCAACTTATAAACAAGCTTTGTATGATATTTGTTATGGAAAATTCAGAGGTGCACTTGAATGCAATGGTGATCGTCATTTAACGGTTCTTGAGGCCGCTCAGTAACACGGACCAATGTTGCTCATCATGATGTGGGGAGGTTGCAGTAAGGAGGGGAGGAAGCTGTGCGGTGAGACACAACAACTCCACGCGCCTAGGAAGTGCAACGGAAAAATGAATAGTAGAAGCGCATGAACGTACCCAACGATGTATGAGCGAGTCTCCAACCAGCTGTTGAGCACTGAGTCACGTCAGTTTCAGCGCTCTTTTCTTCTTGTTTTGCGATTGAGACTAGGCTGCGTCTGCAGCAAATGTTGGACAGCCTTACCGGAGAGACCAGCATCGGTGAGGACATCTAAGAAACCCATGGTGGCAGATGTTTTGCTTGAGGTTGGGTGTTTGTGGAAAAGGAAAGGAGGAAAGGAGCGTTGTTTAATTTTTTGATCTCGCTGGCGGAAAGATTTCTGGTGGTGGATTTCTGAGTCAACACTATGCCCGATATGGAATTAGCGTCCCGCGCGGCGACTTCGAGAAACAGCTTGACGATTCGAGAGGAAAGTATCAGACCATTGATGCCATATGTTGTCTTTCCGCCTATAAATTGAAGATGCCTTTTCTATTTCTTTTCTCCTTGTTACAATCATTACAATCATTACAATAACAAACCTTACATGAACCAAAATGTTTCTAAGACAAGCCCGAATACCTTCCCGGCGCATAGCGGGAGTTACCAATAGAACACTCCAATGTCGAAATGGACCACTTCTTGCCACTGTCACGCTCCGCAACAGCCTCAATTCTGCACCACGAAATCTTGCCCCCATTACCGCCGTTCGCACATATGCCAGTCGAGGGCCACATCCCCCAGGGGGAACCCATCGAATGGACATGGGGGGTGGAGGGGAAGAAAAGTCGGCATTGGAAGAATATGGAGTCGACTTGACTGCTCGGGCGAGGGATGGAAAGCTTGATCCTGTCATTGGAAGAGATGCAGAGATTCATAGGACAATACAAGTTCTGTCCCGGAGAACTAAAAATAACCCAGTTTTGATTGGGTAAGTGATTTATTCTTTAAAGTCCACATCTTTTGTTTCCTGGTATTATTGGAATTGGGATATGAATTTCCTTCCACGGCATAGAGTACTGGCATACAAACAAATGGATGGGACTACCGAAGTAGATCAAAGGACTCTTCGAGGATTTTAGATCCACTTACTGGACAAATCAGAGTTTCCTATATAGGTTCCTCCACCTCGGATATCCATATGAAACTCCCTATTAACAGCCAATTCACCTTGTATTATTCTTGAAATAACGTAATGCTAATGATCTTTTCTTATTATAGGTCTGCTGGTACCGGGAAGACGGCTATTTTAGAAGGTCTCGCGCAGCGGATTGTCAGGGGTGACGTGCCGGAGAGCGTTAAAAATAAGAGAGTCATTTCTCTTGATCTTGGACAACTTATCGCGGGAGCCAAGTTTCGCGGCGACTTTGAGGAGAGATTAAAAAAAGTGCTGAATGAGGTCCAAGAAGCCCACGGCGGGGTGATCCTTTTCGTCGATGAGTTACACACACTTCTAGGATTGGGCAAATCGGAAGGCAGCATTGATGCCAGCAATCTCTTAAAGCCTGCCCTTTCCAGAGGAGAACTTCAGTGCTGTGGTGCTACCACCTTGAACGAATATAGGGCAATTGAGAAGGATGTTGCTCTGGCCCGAAGGTTTCAACCAATCCAAGTCGACGAGCCTACAATCCAAGACACCATCAGTATCCTGAGAGGTATCAAGGAAAAATACGAAGTGCATCATGGTGTAAGAATCACAGACCAAGCACTTGTTGCTGCTGCAACTTACAGCAATCGATACATTACCGACCGATTCCTACCTGACAAGGCCATCGATTTGATGGACGAAGCGGCTAGTGCTTTAAGATTACAACAAGAGAGCAAGCCAGAAGATATAATGCGCCTAGATCAGCGGATAATGACTATTCAAATTGAGCTTGAAAGCTTACGCAAAGAAACCGATATTCCAAGTCGGGAAAGGCGGGAAAAGCTACAAGCTGACCTGAAGGCGTGCCAGGATGAGGCGAAAACATTGACCGAGAAATGGGAGACGGAGCGGGCCATCATCGAAGGCGTTAAGAAGACGAAGGAGGATCTGGAAAAGGCTCGAATTGAGTTAGATCAGGCACAGGTAATTAACTCTGCGAATACAGTTAGAACTCCACATGCTAACATTAATATAGCGCGAGAACAACTTTGGCCGTGCAGGAGAATTGAGATACTCAATCATTCCAGCATTAGAAGAGAAACTTCCCAAAGAAGGCGAAGCAACTGGAGATGGGACGTTAATCCACGAAAGTGTCTCAGCAGATGACATTGCATCTGTTGTATCCCGCGTGACCGGAATTCCAATCACGAAGCTCACTTCTGGCCATGCTGAGAAACTGATCAACATGGAAGACACCCTCCGCGAATCCGTTCGAGGACAAGATGAAGCTCTCAAAGCAGTTGCGAATGCTGTCAGAATGCAACGGGCTGGTTTAAACGGGGAGCGACGACCCCTGGCTTCTTTCTTCTTTCTTGGACCTACTGGTGTCGGAAAGACGGAACTTTGCAAGAAAATGGCGAACTTTCTGTTTTCGACCGAATCTGCTGTTGTTCGATTTGACATGAGCGAGTTTCAAGAGAAGCACACCATATCTCGATTAATTGGCAGCCCGGCTGGATATGTTGGATACGATGACGCTGGTCAACTGACTGAAGCTGTAAGGCGTAAGCCATACTGTGTACTGTTATTCGACGAGTTCGAGAAAGCCCACAGAGACATATCCGCCCTTCTCCTCCAAGTCCTAGACGAGGGCTTTCTAACCGACGCCCAAGGCCACAAAATCGACTTCACCAACACGTTGATCGTATTCACATCCAACCTAGGAGCCGATATTCTCGTTGGCAACGATCCAATCCATCCATACCACGAAGAAGCAAACGGAGAGATAGCGCCCAAGGTCCGACATGCCGTCATGGATGTAGTTCAGCGAAATTGTAAGCTCTCCCCACCACAACTTTTCTCATTCCAAAGCCATATATACTAACATTATTCCTTTAGATGCCCCTGAATTCCTCAACCGCATTGACGAATTCATCGTCTTCAAGCGCCTCTCCACCGATGCCCTTCGGGACATCGTCGACATCCGCCTCAAAGAACTACAAACCCGACTAGATGACCGCCGCATCGTCCTCGAAGTCGACGACAAGGTACGCGAATGGCTGGCTGAGCGCGGTTACGATCCGAGGTTTGGAGCTAGGCCGCTTAATAGGCTTATTGCTAAGCAGATTGGCAATGGGTTGGCGGATAAAATTATTAGGGGGCAGGTGAAGAGTGGTGATCATGCGGTTGTAAATATTAATGAGAAGGGGGATGGCTTGGATGTTGTTGCTGAATAGAGGAGTAATTAGGAGTCTTGCTTTAGAGAAGAGGAGAGCTTGATGGGGATTTGAAGCGTTTTAGTGGCGTTCATGGATGGCGCGTCTCGACTCTGGTTATCAAAAATGGGGAGTTGTATACTGTATATTATCAGTTACTCTATGTATAAATTTTGCCATCTCCTAGATGTCTCACATAGTAACAATCTTTTAACAGCTCGTTTTCTGCTTGAAGAACAAGGGGTAGGGATTGTATTAAATTTCTACGATTATACAATAGCCAGTTGAGACATAATATAACACACATCATCCTCTCACTCTACGCAGCCCCACCCGGCGAGATCTTCTTCTCCTTAACACTCTTCCACTCCACAAAACAAGCAGCAAAAGTCGCAATCCCCCCAACCGCAATCGAAATAACAAACGCCTGATTAAGCGCCACCATATACCCCTTTAACACCCCCACCAAACTCGCCGGATCGATCTTCTCAACCGCCTTCCGCAGACTCGTCGCCCCGGCAGAAACAACAACACTGACGGGAATATCCGGCGCGTACTTGGGAATATTCCTATACAGCCCGTTCGAAAACACATTCTGCGCAACGGAAATCGACACGGCGCCGCCGAGCGAGTTGAAGAAAATGGCAATGGCGTTGCCCGTAGGCATGTCGGTCTCGCTGAGCACAACTTGCACGGCGATGAAGGGGATCTGCACGCCTGCTCCCGCGCCGAGGCCGGAGAGTAGTTGGTAGCCGATCCATTTGCCGGCGCTGGAGTGGACGTTCAGGAGGTAGATGGTCCCGCTGCCTATGGTGAAGATTGCGGAACCGATGATCATGAAGGGCTTGTACCAGCCGATGGCTGTTATTCCGGCGCGACGATGATGGAACTGAGGATTATGGACGCAAGATACGGGATAGTTCTTATGCCTGACCCTTCGGCTGTTGTGCCCTTGACAGCTTGGAAGTAGAAGGGCAGGAAGTAGATGTGGACCTAGGCAATGTCAGCAATTTCTTGAAGCGTGCTGATGATTGAAACATACATAGAGTCCCATCGACAGGAAGCACGAATAGATACTAGAAAACAGCACAGTCCTTTGCCCGAAGATTCGCGGAGGGATGGTAGCCCGGTCGCCACGACGGAATTGTTGGGCAACGAAAAGGATGATCATAAGACCAAACCCAAGAATGCAGCCCCAAACTTTCGAATTATTCCAAGGATAAGTGGTACCGCCCCATTGCAAGGCTAAGAGTAAACACACAATAGAACATATGAGAAGCAAGGCTCCGAGAAGATCGATTTCAAGAATCTTTTGCTTTACTGTCATATTGTTCGCCCTTCGTTTTGGCGGCTTAAAGAATATCGCAACAGTGGCAATGGCAATAGCTCCAATAGGCAAGTTGATCTATAGCATGTATGTCAGTAAGCTCTAATGTGTAAAGGAGAACAGCTATCAATAGCTTACCCAAAAGCACCACCGCCACGATAAGTCATCTGTGAAAGCACCTCCCAGAAGAGGTCCAACCACAGAAGAAATACCAAACATGCTCGAGATACTGGCAATGTACATCGGCCGCTTTCGCAATGGGACCGTGAAGCCGATGATATTCATAGAACCAGAAAAGAGTGCACTTGCTCCAGCGCCGGCTATAGCACGTCCACAGATGAGCATGACGGAGTTTTTTGATGCAGCACATACGATTGAGCCTACTTCGAACAGGCATAACGCGAACAGGAAAGTGCTCTTGACGTTGAAGTAGGTGTAGATTCGACCAAAGGAAGGTTGTAGGGCTGTGTTAGTGAGTAGGTATGATGATCCATACCATCCCACATCCTTCAACGAATTTGGAAAAACTGTTGTGATCTTGGGAATGGCCGTAGCAAGAATAGTGTTGTCTGAAATGAGTCAGTAAAGTCCTCAAGCTGAAGAGTCCTACAAGTAAGAGATGTACAAAGATTGAATGACCACAAACTCGATTTCGGTGTTTTTGAAGCAGAATCAGATGTAAAGTCTTGGATACCACTTACCTAATGCAACCACAAATGTAGCCACGCAAAGACCAAAAGTCAAGAGGCCTAATTGCAGGCCACCAGGATAGACGATCTCGTCCCCGGACTCCCCTTCTTCTCCAGATTCTTTCACGCCTACTTTGACATCTGTCTGCACTACGGGCGTCTCAGTATCAGGGGCAGAGGTCTTCTCTTCCTTCCCGTTGGTTGAATGCACTTTCACTTGGCCGTTTTCCCGAGGTTCTAATATCGGATGATGTTTGGAATCGGTGGCAGCATGTTCGTCTTTTTCAGGGGGTTCGGCAACGAAACTAGCTCTTCCTAGAACCGAAACATTCTCAGGTACTGGCGAGGAAGGATGTGAGTGTAGGGCAGAGCTCTCTAAAGTCGAATCATGGTTCGCGTCATGGGCTGAGGCTGTTGCAGGAACATCAGCCTCTTGGGTTGGCGTAAGGGTATTTGCCGTTGCGGAAGCTTCTTTTGACGCTGAGGCTGGCATGACTAGAGGCGATCCCTGTCAGTTGTGCTTGAAACAGATTTTATGATTTCCTAGAGTGGGATGGCTTGACTTTCAAAACCTGGGGAACGATCTGGTGGTCTTGGATATCAGAATTTCATAATAACCCGCATGACTCCAGCCGATGCATTTCAACAAAAGAGGGAGAAATTATATCAATGATGATGGCGGCAGCAGCCCAGAAGTATAGATTTCCTTGAGGGGGTCTGTTCGGCGTGGGCTGCATCCGACACTGGCAGGATGGGAGCATTTACTTACTTCGTAGAGCATCAACCAATAGCAGCGTTGAAGGCCGTTGAAAAGAGAAGAAAAACTCGGCTACAGTAATCGTCCATTGTCATTAGGGTGTATTGCTGAGATTGAGATTTAATCCTGCACACTAAGGTGGTTAGACGATTGGTTTTATGGCTTCATGGCTCGTAAAACTTCAGGGGTTGAGTTGAGTTGAGTACATGTACCTCCGTACTACTAGTACTAGGTAGGTATGCGAAAACAAGGCTTCGGTTAGGCTGTCTGGCCATGTTGGGTTGGCTTATTGCAGCAAATCCAGAGACACAGGCCTGGATTTCTGTTTTACCCAGGCAACAACTTGTACAACTGCAATCCACCGCCCATTTCGAGTTTCTCCTGGGCGCAGATGACCATCATTGTGGTGTTTTGCTCTTGCAAAACTTTTTGAGAAGCGGAGGCAGGGATGGATTGTGAATAGAAATAGACAAGCAAAATTTAGGCTCCGGGGATCTGGGGTAATAGTGGGGTAGCACAAGAACGCTTCAAATGGCAACAGGAAGCGACCGTCAACTACCATAAATTACGATAGTGCCCCAGCCCGCCTTTGATATTACCCTACCTAGGTCCAAAGCTATTACCTGTATAGCGCTGGCATTATAAGCCCTGGGCTTATAATGCCATTGCCCTAACGCTTCTTATACCGGATGGATAAAGGCGGAACTCACTATAGTTGACTTTTGATATCCCACGCGGCGTGCTACATTATGATCTAGTGCTGCTTAGAGCCCCAGGGGCACTATCCCAACTTATACAGGTAGCTATAAAAAGCCTTCGCAACCAAGGTGTGCCGTTGGTTACTCCGTAGCATGTAAGTACCGGTATTGCTAGGGCCCCATTTAGATGAATACCGACAATATCCTGAGCTAATGGCTCTTGACTTACGGAGTACAGCTTCCGCAACACCCCCAAACAAATTGGAATGCTACTTCGAGGGTCCACCCCAAGGACTACTCTGGTAATATTCTTCCTTACTGTTGGCATGAGTCCGGTCAATAAACGCAGAAGGACCACAAAGTACACATTACGGTGGTGTTAATCCAATCACTTTGAGAGCCTTACGTACCTGCTACAAGTCGGGCTGGCGAGAGAGCAAGATACGAAGGCGAGAAATTCTTCCTCGAATTGGATGTATCGACCCTGAAAACCTTTTAAGAATCGGATGCTGCATTATCGGAGGTAAAGTACAACTAATGGCCTTCCCCCAGGCGCTCGTAACTGGTGTATCATTTCCACGATTCTAAAGCTTTTCTGCCGCCCAGCATTCCTTTTGCGCCGAATTATCATTGAGTCAAACCCTTATGTCGTACTATCATCTTACACTACCCGTTTGACCTATATATTCCATCAGCTACCGGCTCAGGACTCCAAAGCGCTCGGCACTGTTCTTGCCTACCTCGAAGAATCTTTTCAACCACCAGACCTGGAAGACGCCTTCTCCGACCAGCACCCCTATCTGGAACATACTCCACCATTTGACTCTGCCGTTTGTGCTCTCTGCTGTGTTTCGGTGGGTTCGTTCTCGGATTACGATATATGATTGTTCGTCCTTGACTTGGGCGAGGAGCTCAGACAGTTGTCGGACTAGAACCACCACCAATTAGTACCTATATGGATCGTTCAAGGAATTAGCCCTACCTTCGGCCTCTAATGGGTCTGATGGTGCTTCTGCCTCTGGAACATAGACTATGCCGTGCACATTGAAAGAAACATCCTTGCTTGATGCTGACCAGTGCTCATTACTGAAGCAGTACGTGTATTTGCCATCGTGATGAGCGGTGAAAGAATGGTCTCCATTCGATACTGACCGTTCGTGGGACTCGTAGCCGTTGGATGGGTTTTGGATCTACCATGAAATCAGCCACTGAGAGAATAAACTCTCTCGAGAGACATACCCAGAAGTCGATATCCAAATTGCCAGCACTGCCAAATTCCCTGTCGCCAACCTGGAAGGTAACGGTCATCTTGTCGTCTACGTGCAGCATCTCGTGGAAGCATTCCCTCCCATGCGCCGCCAGCTGGATATTGTGTGCGAGAGCAGCTCCTAGCAGACTGCTTGCCGTCAGCAGAACGGAAGGGTTAGAGAAGCGCATATTGGGGTTGTTGAAGGCTAATTGCGCGGTGGCTACAAAGAAGATGGCGGTATTATGGTTGGTATGCTGTTCAAAAAGAAGGTATTCAGCCCTTGGACGTGCTTCCACAAGCCAGCTGTCAATGCGAAAAGGGGAGACAACGACAACTTTATTGTTCGCGTCAGGTCGTGCGCTAGGCGTTTACTCCTATAGGACTAGCCGCCATATGATTCTGAGAGGCCGCACTCAAAGTGTCCTTCTCACGACCTCTCGCAACCCCATCTTACCGACTATCACGACTCGCTAATACCTCGACATCTAACTCCACCTCCACCTGCTCAGTGTCGACCGAGCAAGAATGTAAGTAGCTCTTCCTATTCCGCACTCTTTTCCTCGTTGCTGTTCGCTCCTATATCGATGCGTTGGTGGCGATTCAACGGCCGCATCAGTCAGTCAGGTCTGCAGCAGCGGGCAACTCAGCATACGATACCGATATCCCGTTCATGGCAGCCTGTTTCGTCGGGAACTTTTTTTTATCTGTCACCGCCAGACTGCATAATCTGTCCTCTGCTGCGATCTGCATATATTACTATCGGATCCGCCTCTATCGCGCTTGGCTAATCCCTTGTTTTGATAGACTTAATCTCACGCAAGAGCGAACCCTTCTCAACCTCCCTCACAACCACCACCCTACACCGCAATCATGGGTCTTACATTCTCCAAGATCTTCGACCGTCTCTGGGGAAAGAAGGAGATGAGAATTTTGATGGTTGGTTTGGATGCTGCTGGAAAGACTACTATTCTCTACAAGCTGAAGCTTGGTGAAATTGTCACAACTATCCCCACAATTGGTATGCCCCTACACCCAGCCGACCGCAACATGATCATCCAAGGACGCTCATTAATGCAAACCAGGATTTAACGTTGAGACTGTCGAGTACAAGAACATCCAGTTCACCGTATGGGATGTTGGTGGACAGGACAAGATTAGACCCCTGTGGAGACATTACTTCCAGAACACCCAGGGTATCATCTTCGTTGTTGATAGCAACGATCGTGATCGTGTTGTTGAGGCCCGAGAGGAGCTGCAACGTATGTTGAACGAGGATGAGCTGAGGGATGCCATTCTTTTGGTTTTCGCCAACAAACAAGATTTGCCAGTAAGCATCAGAATTTTCGTCTCAGATCTGCATATGCTAATCGGTTATAGAATGCCATGAACGCCGCCGAGATCACAGACAAATTGGGTCTCCACAGCTTGAGACAGCGTGGATGGGTAAGTCCATATTCTGCGAAGCACTTTTTTGTGTACACCACTAACCATTCACAGTACATTCAATCCACCTGCGCTACCTCCGGAGATGGTCTTTACGAAGGATTGGAATGGCTCGCAAGCTCCCTCCGTAAGGCTGGCCATCAGTAAATTTGGCGGCCTACACAACACCAACCGAGATTGTCTCCAGCTTCCTCCAGAACAATCAAACGTCCATATCACCAAGCTCTCCTCCATATCAATCATTGGTACTCCATCTCATACATTCTTGTGTCTTCGGCAATCCACTTTTATAAGAGGCGCAAGGGTGGTATTTGTACGATGAATCAGGCTCCCCCGGTTCCTCTGGCTTCTGCATTTGCCTCTTGGCGGCGTGGATGCCATAGGACTTTTCTCTTTTCGCGCGCGTGTTTTCGGCCTACGACTTTCCTACATCTGGCCTTGCAATCTTGTGGTTCAGCATGGTATAAAAGCAGCGGTAGATGGAGGATTAGGGTAGTCTAGTCCGAATTGATCTCACATTAGAAAATACTTGTTGAATTGACTTGTTGGTGATTTGGGTCATGGAGGGGCGGGGCGGGTCCACCACAAGCGTCATCCTCATAAGACAACGAACGGGCCAGTGCTCTTGAAACTATTTGTCAGGTGGGGTGTTCAGTAACGAGGGGCAAACATGTGTTCTGTTTGACTCGGCTCACCAGGCTACCACCAATGTTTCCAACCCTCAATTCTTGGCCTAAAATATTCAATCAAATGGTGTAATGTTTCCTGAACTTTCTCTCGTTCCTTTTCTAATGATGGTTATGCCTTGAATAGCTATGGCCTCAACCATCCTCGTCCTGCCCTAGTCTTCATCCGTCTCCACCAACATAGTATCATCCTTCCACAGAAGGATGATGTATCTAGTTTCTAGAAGTCCGGGGAGTAGGGCTATGGAGAGTTGTTTGATACCTGTTTCTTTGACGCGCAGGCCCGCTTTGAAAGGAGTCTCCCGCCAAGGACAAGTCTGCGGTTCCTACGAGAGGCATATATATGGGGTTAGAGACGCGTTTCAGAGCCGTTGAAATATTGCTATGATTTGAGAAAGGCTTTGATTGTGGGAAGAAAAAAGGGGAGGGAAAAGCCCTATTCTCATATGGTCTGTTGATTTTATTCAAGTCTACCGTAGAGCGCTACGGAGTATCGCAGTCAAGGTAAATCGCGCTATTTTCATCGGACAATGCTGGTAGTAACGCCAATATCTCACACTCTCTACGTTTTCAAGGACTCCTCAAAGAACCCTCATCTCATCCAATTCCACGCATCCCCACCACCTTTCTACCTACGGAGCAGAGAACTTGTAATTAAACAGCTTCTTAGCCTCCGCACCCGCCTTCTTCAGCTCCTCATCCTTCGCCTTAAACTCCGGATCCGTCTCGAGGCGTCCCGGAATGGCCTCATTAACAAGCTGGCTCTTGGTTGGGATCTCAGTACCCTTCTTCACTGCGGGGCGCTGGGAAATCGCCTTCCACCATCTGTGGAGGTTCGGGAACTGCGCGAGATCGATGCCGGCGAAGTACGAGACGTTGACCCACTACAACACCGGGGAGTTAGCTATTCCCTATTCAAGACGGTTTCGAAAGTGGATAGAGCTTATATTCCCAGTTTGGGAAAGTTGTAGGAGGAGTTAGAGTACATGCGATGAACATAATAGAAAGGGGGTAGGGTAAAATCAAAGAGCCAGTTTTGCTTACGCTGAACGATGCAATGTCGGCGATGGAGTACTTGCCGCGGCCTGGCCCGACGATGTAGTCGCGGTCTTGGAGTTGTATGTCTAGGACGCCGTAGAGGCGTTCGGATTCGCCGACGTATCTTTGGGTTGGGTATGGGATTCTTTCTTTGATTATACGGTAGAAGTGGTTGGCTTGGCCTTGCATTGGTCCCTTGATTGTATTAGCATTTCTTGGACTTGAAGTTGGCGATGGGATGGAGGTAGTTTATGAGATGCTACAAACACCCCTTCCGTGGAAGTGATTCGGGTCGTTTTGATATCATTGCACAAATCACGCATTTCAAGTAAGATATCCGAGTCCATCCAAGGACTATGAATTCTCAGACAACTCCAATCTTACTTGAAATCACCCACTTGAGATGAGATGAGATGTTTAGGAGCACGTGCCCCTCCTATAAATTCGGAGTTTCGGTACTTACAAGACCTCCATGCTGCCAAGCGAATCCATTGCTCAGCTCTACTAGTATAATCATCCTCATCCGCAAAACTAAACTTATGATCCGGATCATAATGCCTCGTAAGATACGCCAAGATGGCTGCGCCCTCAAAGACAGGAAAGTCCTTGCGGTCGTGGTCAACGATGGCCGGTATCCTCCCATTCGGAGAGATCTTAGTGAACCACGGCTCCTTCTGGATGTTCTCCCCGATATTGATACTCTGAAAAGTGTAATTCTTGCCATAGGCCTCCTTCAGCTCCTCGAGCAGAATCGAGGCTTTGTGGCCATTGGGCGTTCCGAAGGTGAGGAGCTCGACGCCGGATTTGGCGATTAGGCGTGTTGGCCGGGCGGCTGAGGACATGTTGCGTGAGGTTGTTGTTGTTTTGAGGAAATGGGTGGAGGTTTGGGATAAACGATTAAAAGGTGATTTGAACATGGAGAATGGATATATAAGTAGTTACTCCGTGCCGCTGAAAA